>BMAW01067601.1:155054-179238 GCA_019974015.1 Nephila pilipes | reverse complement strand
TGAAATACCTGTATCAGACTTGCATTAATTATGGACTTTTAGGAGAGAACAAAGAGAGGACCCACAAAAAGTGAAGGATTCAAATATCCTAGCCTATAATTACTTATTGGAATTAAATTCGATTTGTTCGCTAAGATAATTACAAAGTAACAGGTTAATTGAAAAGTCTCCGGCGTACCATAGTAAAACACATTTTTTTGGCAAAATTAGTTTTTTTTCAACATAATTCCCTTCAAGGGTAATACACTGATTACAGCGACCCTCCAACTTTTCGATACCATTTTTGTAGTACGATTTGTCCTTTGCTTCAAAATAGGCCTCAGTTTCGGCGATCACCTCTTCATTCGACGAAATTTTCTTCCCAGCGAGCACTCTTTTGAGATCTGAGAACAGGAAACAGTAGCTGGGGGCTAGATCTGGAGAAGACGGTGGATGCGGAAGCAATTCGAAGCCCAATTCATAGATTTTTGCCATCGTTTCCACTGACTTGTGAAACGGTGCATTGTCTTGGTGAAGCAGCACTTTCTTTTTCGGTGATTTCGTCCTTCAAACGGTCCAATAACGCTATGTGATAGTCGCTGTTGATGGTCCGTCCTTTTTCAAGGTAGTCAATGAAAATTATTCCATGCGCATCCCAAAATACAGATGCCATAACCTTGCCAGTCGACTGTTGGGTTTTCCCACGCTTTGGAGCGGGTTCATCGTGTGCAGTCCACTCGGATGACTGTCGATTAGACTTCGGAATGAAATGATGGAGCCATGTTTCAGCCATTGTCACATATCGACGCAAAAACTCGGCTTTATTACGCTTGATCGTCTTCAAACACTGCTCCGAATTATCAACTAGTCGTTGTTTTTGGTCAAAAGTGAGCTCGAGCGGCACCCACTTTGCACAGAGCTTTCTCATACCCAAATATTCGAGAATGATATGATGTACACATTCAGTTGATATCTTTAGAGTGTCTGCTATTTCATTCAATTTCAATTTAAGGTCATTCAAAATCATTTTGTGGATTTTTTTAATGTTTTTGTCGGTAACAACCTCTTTTGGGAGTCCACCGTCATCGGTGCTCATTTCACCACGTCTAAACTTAGCATACCAATCCTTGATGGTTAATTTTCCTGGGGCAGTGTCCGGAAACTCGGCATCAAGCCAAGTTTTCGCTTCAACTGTATTTTTTCCCTTCAAAAAGCAATATTTTATCAACACCGGAAATTCCTTTTTATCCATTTTTTTCACAATAACAAAAGTTGCTTCACTCAAAATGCTATAATTCACAAACTAATGATCCGACAGCTGTCAAATTTATACACGCATTCATACAAATTAAAAATATTATAAAGTTATAGAGGTATCTAAATTTTCTAGGTTGTAATCACATTTTTTCAGTTATACATCATAATAGTAAGATGGAGTGTATCTCCTAGAATTTATTCATATACATAATGTAAATAAAACAAACCATTTAGGTTTCTGAAGTTTAATAGATGCTTCAAACTATTTTGTAAAATAATATTAGATGCTTTTACGAAACAATAGATGCTTTCGTAGGTAATTCAATAGATGCATCAAACGGTTTTTATAAAAAGAAATTTTGATGCAACTGATTATATAAATTTCATTTTATGATTGTTGCTTTCAAAGACAGAATGTAATCAAAATGCATTTAAAATATTTAATAAAAAGATTCTGTTTTCTTCGAAATTAAAATATCTTAAGAATTTTGATAATCTAATAAGGATGCATTCCTCTGGTTTCATATGCTTTTTTAAAATAAGAAGTCAATCACGGTTTCTTAAAAATGCTCATTTGATCTTATTTTAAGAAGAACATTATTGAGATTAAAATCTGATATTTAAAAGCATTCTCTTATTAATGACAGCTCAATTATCAATGAAAGACGTTGCTTAAAGTAATGGAAATGTTGGCCATATCTCTATATTTGCAACATTATCAGTGATGTTAATTGTTTCGAAAAAGTATTCTACTTAAGTGTTTCGTTCATCAGAACTTTCTTTTACGAAACAAATATAAATATAGTTAATTGAATCACGTAATTCGTACTTCGAAACTTTCCCGAAACTCTTCTGAAGTGAATAGTAAGGATACACAATAATATTAATTGCTCAAATGAAGTTCTTAAAGGTATTTTCATTACTGTGATAAAAATATCCAAAAGGAATAATCCTATTGAATTATTTACTAAGTAAAACATTTAAACATCGAAAGTAAGTTTATTGGTGATATGGATTTGAAAATGTAGAACGAAATTTCTGTCAATATATCCGTAATATATAAAGCGTTTGATAAAATTTATTTGTTAATTTATTTTTTAAAGAAAGAAAAGTAGGAAAATTATCTCCATTGCTGAAGTAAAACGTATTTCAGAATATAAGTATGTAAAAATAGTTATCCCTCTACTGTTGCTATACAGAAAACTTAATGAATTAATATATTTTGACTCATGTTTTGAAATTCTGAAGATTTCTGCTACTGTATTTCAATACAAAACTCAAAGCATTTTTTAAAGATGATGTTACATAAAATTTCTATTGCTGTGCAAAGATTTCTTATCCATTTCAGTTTAAGTCTCTTAAACTTGATTTATTGCCGTACATCTGTAAGAATTTTCTTTGAATTAACATAAAAAAAAATCTAATGTTTGAAATGTTTGAGGACACAAGTGAAATTGTAAATGAAATTTTACCTGAAACTAAAAAAAAAAGCAAAGATAATTCTGTTTTATTTGACATATGTTGTTTTCATAAGAATATATCTTGGAATAGATTTCAAAAACACTTTTGAAAAAAATTTAACTTTAATTTTCTAAGCCTCTTAATTCTTTTCATGTTTTTATTTATGTAAGAAAATTTTTTGTCAATTTTTTCTTTTCATTTCTAAATACACAAATAATGTCTTGTTGAAATAAGAAACCCAAATATTGACAAAAAATGGATTTTGCTGAATATTGTTTCATTTTCAAAAAAACCACTTGTACTGAACTGAAAACAGGAAATTCCATAGGATTACGAAAACTTGGCTTTTTTTTATTCCAAATTGTTTTATTTAAGGTTGAATTTTTGTGCATCAAGTAACAAATAAAATTAGCTAAAACTGTTGGAAAAAGTAAGAAAAAGCAAAAGAAATGTAAAAGAAAAAATAGAGGATGCACAGAGCTGTATTTTGTATATAATCTTCACGTGGCTGATAAAAGAAGGAAAAAGTAGATGAATGTTCATTGCCGATTTTAATGGATGGAAGTGTTGATTGTAAAATGCGGAGTTAATTAATACATTGTTGACGGTAATTAAAAGTTGAGAGATTTTATCTACATTTTAACTCAAACCGACATCGTTCCAAATGTGTTTATAAACTGTGGGGAAGTTTCATGTGTGTACCTTATTTTACGCTTTCAGCAGAGTACCCTTTCCTTTGAGTAGATATAAATTGCTTCAGTAGGTTATCTTCTGTGAAATACAAATTAAGACTTAAATGATTATCAGGTTATTCATTATGGGATTTGTTTTGATGAAGACTAAGAAAATTGAACTAAAAATCATAATAAATGCAAATAATAGTGCATTTTTTAGGAAAAGCAATAGTTGCTCGTCATAATTTTTCCAAGTTGATAAGACGGCAATATGTTTAATTTAGCGAATAAAATATATTATAATAAAAAGGATTGTTACGTATAATACAAATTATTATTAAAATTCAAAGACATACTTTGTGAATATAAGATCCAAACATTATAACCTTAATACCTGATTTCTTTTGAATCAAGAATAGAAGTTTCATTCCTTAAAGAATAGAAGTTTTTGTTTGTTTTACGTTCATAGTTTATGAGACGGTGGCAAAATAAATCCACTTTTAGCATTATTTCATTTAACATCATTTAGTGTCACAAGCAGCTGCTCACAAATCTTTTATTCCTATTCTCTCTAAAAACCAGATCTTTTAAAGACCGCGTTCCATTCCGAAAGCGGAATGTTAAAAAAAGAACAAGAAAAAAATCACTTATTTCTCCCTAATG
Organism: Nephila pilipes; assembly: GCA_019974015.1. NCBI lineage: Eukaryota > Metazoa > Arthropoda > Arachnida > Araneae > Nephilidae > Nephila > Nephila pilipes. The sequence goes on along the minus strand of BMAW01067601.1, from coordinate 175,204 downwards.
AATTATATCGTTTACATTCTTAGTTGTTTTTAAGAAACACTAGGGAACGTAAAAATAAATGTCTCTTTCACATTTTAGTTACTTTATCGAATTCGGCATTCAACAAACTGCCGGATACACATTTGAGATTTAATTAAATTCTATTTTCCTTCTTTATTTAACTTGTGTCTTACGTATCTTTCAGTTTTTTCTTCACCTTCATTAAGAGAAAATAAAACGTAATTAAAAATGCATAAGTTTCCTTTCTACTTTTAAAACTGATCACATTCTTGTCGTTGTTCTGAATTTCTATAAGAATTTATCATGGATAATTCTTCCATTTAAGTTTCTCAGAACTTGTTTAATTTAGAATAAGTTGTTAATATTACTTCACACCTTATAAATGTGTGCATATTGGTACAGAAGGATTGGAATATAAAAAAATTACTTTCCTTTGTCATAAAAACAATTCGAAATGGTGAGTAAATTTGTATCAGCGGGTAGCTCTAGAATATATCCCTTTGTAATTTTGTGAGAAAAATTTTAATATTTGATCCTAAATAGTTATATTTGCTTTCTGTACTTATAAATATAGAAAATAAATTTGCTTATTGAAATACGAATTTCCTATAAAATTACTTTACTGTGTAGTAGGAAAAATGAGATAACATTTTCATCTTGAAAGGAATAGAAACAGTAAAAGAATTATTACTTCAAATGATAGGAAACGTTGTTAAATAACGATATTTGGAAATACAAAGAAAAGAGGACGCATATTATTTTTTTTATTATAGCAGTTAAGCAGTGGAATGCACATGCAAACACTTGTATTTATCTAATAATAGGAGTAGAAAAATCTACAAATGTTCAACAAAAATTATTATTTTAAAATATAATTCTGTCTATGTTTTTAATAAACGTATTAATGGACCCAAACCAGAAATAAAAATTAACACCTTTCATAATTCTAGGCACGTTATGATTTATATTCCACATAATTAAAGCAATTGCTCTGACCACCAGTAACACTGCAGAATTTCCAGGCATTGATTATTGTAAGGAAATGCTTTGAAACGATGCTTGTGAAAAGATTCAAGAGATTATTCGTAAATTCAAAGAGACCGGTTAATTTCAAGTTAATATGGCACAAAAAGGAAAGCAACTGATCCGTCGTCAGGGATAGATATGGGTGAAGCATTCCAGGAAGAAATTAGCATTGGCGCGAGAAATGCAGTGCATGGGGAAGTGCCGAACTTTAGACATACATGCCAGAAAAGTTTGTAAAATTTTACGAAACATCTTCTGCAAGTCTTTCAAAATTATGCTAGTTCAGGAGTTGCTTCTAGATAACCTATCAATACAAAAAACTTTCATCCTGTAATTTCTTTCATGGATGAAAGTTGACAATGCATAACCTTGGATTATTTTGTTGGCTAACGAGGACAATTTCAGTTTTAAAGATTCTGTAAATATTCACAAATGCAGAATAGGTGCAATGGCTAATTCCCTCTCAAATCAACACTTGCCTCTTCTCTCTCAAGTGATCTCTAAAGGGTTTTTCATTGGGTCATTTATTTTCAAGGAGATAGGTCTTGTTACGTATACCATCAACAGCAAATAGTAAAAACCTCTTTTGAGCGACCAGAACATTCCAGCACTTCAACCACGCTCATGCGTGGAGAAGGATGGTTCATCTCTAGTTATGGCAAGATCAGTGAAGCAGCAGATGATTACTAATTTCAGAAATGACATAATTTTCAGCAGTACTTTCCGTGGGCCATGATCCTCTTCCCTTAATTCTTATAACTTCTGGCATTGGGGTTACCTGAAAAATGTTGTACATAGTAGTCTGATTGTATATTTGGTGAAATTTTAAACACTCAATACGCATTACATTTGCAACATCAACACTCCTAGCCAGACAACTTTTCGCTTCCTGTACATTCAAGTCAAATTACAAGTCATTCTAATGAGTGGTATTTTTCTACACACTTTTGAAAGTGTCACTATCTTTAATCACCTTTTTATACTAAGATTTTGAAATATATATATACATATATATATATATCTTATTTGTTATAAATGGAAGGTGGCTTAGCCACTGTAATTGAAAAATAATTATTTTCTTATAAGTAAATAGTAGGGTACGAAATTCCGTCTTTTTTCACCTTTACGAGACACATAATACTTAAAGTGTTACATTTAAGAAAAAAGCAACCGCATAATTTTTCTCTATCATGGAAAATTCCTTTACAATTGTAAAAATTCTTTCCATGAAATTATCACATGAAAAATCATTATTGTTCATGTTACAAGTTTTGTATTTTGCCTGATTATTTCTTTTAATAAAGTAAAAACATGTTGAGGCCTATTTATGCTGAGTGGGATGTAAAAACAAATACATATTTAAATATTTAGAAAGTGTGCCTCATTATAAAAAAATGTAAAATTTTCAGGTATTCACCCGAGTGGATTATTATTGAAGATATGTTAAGATGTTTTAGCGTTATTGATTATATTTATTAAAACAGAAACTGAACATTATCTTATTTAATTAACCAAAGTATTTCATTTAGTTTGTTTAATATCACTTTTTCCGTACTTGAAAATTCATCAATGTCAGTTGTATCAGTTGTACGTCACAGGTTATTTATTAAGTTATGGGATTGATGCTTTACATTTCTTTTAAAGTTTTCAATTTCTCATTTACTTTGTATGCAGTGAAGAAAGGTATGCTAGTATTTTTGATGATACTAAATCATTAAACATAAATCAGAATTTTCATACTTGTATATACCTAAATATATTCTTAATATGCAGGATTAAAAAACAAAATTCAGAAACTTTTTACAACTAAATAATGAATAAAAAATCTCGCTCTAATTTGATACGGAGAAATTTTAAGAATTGTATAAAATTATATCCATACAAATTTAATAAATTAGATCATTCAATCAATTGTGTAAATAAGTTTGTTTTGAAATATTCTTAATTTTGTTTATATATATATATATATATGTATGTATGTATTCTATTTTATTATTAATTTAATATTAATGGAAATTCAAGGGATTTTATAAAAGTAATCATGAATTGTTTACAATCATGTAAACCCAAAAATTTCTGCGATTTAATACATTTCATGATTTAAATATTAAAAGAGCAATACCCTTCTTTCTATTGCATTGATTTCTAAGATATGAAAGCAAATCAGATATTCAATGAACCATATTTCTTATTTATCTTTTTTATTTATAGAATTAACATACAAATATCTAATCCATACTTCATTCATCTTTATGGAAAAAATTACTTAAAAAAGCTTTTTATATGATATGAAGCACTTTTTAGATTAATATCTTATTTTGGAACTATATAAATAGTATCCTTTGAAAAGAAACCAACAGTTTTAACCAAAGAAATATTTATTTCAATCAGAGCAAATGTGAGAGAATTCTTAAATGAAACGTGATATTAGTAGAATAATGTCAATGAATGTGAAATATTGCTCTCAGATGTTCCCTAAATAGCTTTAAATCATAATAAGGAGATTGTTATTGGTGTGCAGCATGAGGGGAATTTAATTATTAATAAAAATAGTTAACTCAAGAGCAAATGTTTACGTTAAGCTTCCAACAATTCTTTCTTTTCTTTTATCTAACAATACAGTGAGGCCTAAACAGGAATGCCACCCATGATGTTTATTTTACAATTTTAAAAAATAATAAACATGAATTTATTTCCAACCTATAGAAACTCAGTTCCCTCAAATGGCAAGAATAATTCATGAAAAGAAAACCATTTTATGACAAAAAAGTAAAATAACGTAGTTATTTGCATTGACAGTAAAGATGCATTGAAAGCACTTATAATCTAAATTAGAAAATATACTTCAAAAATAATTTTTTTACAAATATTTCCTTAAGGAAGATGCATGTATTGTCTAGATAAACATTTATGCAAACCGAATTTCAGGAAAATATTCACAACAATATATATTTTTAAATGAATGCATTTGTGGCAAAGCTCCTTGAAAAATACAATATTGATATAAGGCTTTAATAAATAAAGTGTCCACAATTTTCTGGAGAAGCAGGAATCAGTAATTTCTAGGAGTTCAATATTGTTAAGAAATTAGTAATCTGTTGTTTAATTTTTACAAGAATTCTTTTTAATTTGAGATATGATTACTTGTTTTTTCCCTTTTAGTTTATATTTATGTTTTAAATAACTTTTAAATATTTTGTGTTTATAAATTATAAATTTGATGAACTTTATTTTTATACACCCAACTCTTTTTTTTTACATGGTAGATAGGTTTCTTGGAAACGTGTAAAAAAATCGTGTAAAAAATACATGCGATGTATGGTAAATTTGTTGAAATGTTCTACAATTTTAATAAATCATGTAAGAAGAAAAAACTGTAACCATTTTCCCAAGAAATTGTGCAAAAAAGTAATGATGACATCCATATTACATATTTAAGAAAGAAAAACAATTAATTTTATTACAAAGAAAAAATTAAGATTAGTGTACCTTGAAAATTCAGTCTATAGGTACATACAACATACAAAAATTCAAATTGAAATTGGGAATAAAACTACTAACTAACCACTATTCATCGCTACTTGATAACAAGCGTACTCGTTTATTACGAACTGTATCAAAAATGCTATCATCAGTGGATGTGTCAGATATATCTAGCACAACTGTCGACTTTGATTCAAATGAAGAATTTCGTTCATTATTAACAGCCTCTGTTGTATTTTTGTTGTTGCTACAAAGTCCATTATTAGTGGCTGTTTTTTCATTTTCTGAATTTGCTTATAAATTCTTGATATTCTGCTACGTAAATCTTAAGATTACGTTGAAATTTTAATGCATGCTCCACGTTAGGATCATGAATACGAAAATGTTTCATACTTCTAGCAAATTTCAAGCCCTGTTAATAGAGATAGAATCAGCTGTTAATAGATGAACATCTTCGATTTCATCGTTATCGACTTCTTTATTATCATAAACTGTTATAAATTCCATAAAATCGTCCTCATCCAAAGGGCTTTCTAGCATCAACTCTTCGATGTGAGCAATTTGTATGTTGTTAAAACCTTCGCCACCAATTGCATTTGATAATGTTATTTCAGAACACACAGCTAATTTTTGAATTACGAAATTTTCACTTTTGACGCAAGCTGGCAGATGTTTTTTCCAACAAGCATCTAAGATCGATTGGCGCAACCGTTTGATGGCAAAAGAAGCATGTGTAATACAATACATGATCGTAAACTTTCTCCATGCTTCCAGAACAATCAAATTTCTTCCTTCCTCTGAATCTAAAATTTATTTAAGTATCAGAAGTGTCAGTCACACATGTATGGGCATAAGCCGACCGTCTTCTGATTACACTGTCAAAATTAGAATTAAAAAAAAATGTGGGGAGGGGGAATTAGTGCTAGAACAAAAAATTACTGTAAAAAGTGTTTTGGTGAACCATGTTATTTCAAAATCATGTAAAAACAGATCATGCAAAAAAAGAGTTGGTTTTATATATATACTCAAAGTTCTATATTTTGAATATCATTGTATCGAAAACCTCTATGTATATAAAAAGATTTAATACGAGAAAACATTTAAACGATTACAATAACTTATATAAATGTATATATATATATATATATATATATATATATATATATATATAATCCTCAATTTGGGATAACCTCACGATAACTAAATGCCTCTTGTATTCCTCTAGTTAACAGGGTAATTTTGTTTCGAAAAGTCTCATTGCTGTATGAAATATCTTCTTTAAAATTGGAAAATCATTTATGGTAAGATGAAGTTAATAATGATACAATTTAAAAATTGTTTGAAATGTCATATAGGGGATAGAATACCTTGTGAATTCCAATAAATAATTAGTGAAGATTATTTTAAGGATACATAATTTCTATAATTTATGTTAAATTATTTAATATTTTCTGAATGCTAGAATTACTTTCATAATGATATATGGTTTCCCCTTTAAGAACTTTTACTTTTCATTACTTAAGGAACTATCAACTATAAACTTTTATTTAAAAAAGGATTTATTTATTACCAAAAATAGCTGCTTTGCTTTTACCCACTTAGTAGTGTGGTGAATGCGGTTATAATTTTTATACACATATTTGTTAATATCTAGTTATACTTCGTCGTCACATAGGAGGCGCTGCCATCGAAATGAATATTAAATACTCGTGAACTATCTCCATCTTTTTCTTGTTAATGACATTGGTATGGAAGCCGGCGTTATGATTACATTTTATGTTGTTAGTAAACTAACTGATGTTAACATGAAATGCATCATGATAGTTTACCTTTACGCAGCCCACGACTCCTTCCTACAGCAAATATGTTCCATCGACTTATGCACTAAGCACTTTTTTTTAAAAATCAAATTGTTTTTATAGCTTAGTTAGCAATAGCAGACTGTTTTGAAAATTTGTAAGTGAATATGTAAGTAGTTTTTAGTTTATTTTCCTTTTTAAATACCAATATAGTTCCTGTTAAAATATGTTGTAGAAAAAAATACTATTTGGGAAAAAAAACTTGCGATGTTAGAAGGATATATTATTATTAGTTTTTGTATAATAACTAACTCCTTAATAATTAAACAAATTAATTACTAAATAAAACACGCGTTTAAATTTATTCTTATTGAAGACCTAGGAAAATTGCAGGAATGCTGCGCATCAATTGAAATCAAATTGTTTTATGAATATTTATTTCTATTTTAAATAATACTAGATAGCTTAGTATGTATTAAAATGCATTACTGGAAACAACACATCTAAGAAAATTATTATATTTTCATAATCAATTTCAGTAAAGGGTTTTTTCATTTTACTAGAGTAATCTAAGTATAAATATCTAGATACTTTTAGATTGAAAGCATACAAATTTTAGTTTTGCTTATTTTGATCTTAGTTATTTACGTGTCATTAGTAGGATTTATTTTTATGAGATCAAATTTTGGTACTTAACAATGGGTAATTTTCCATTGTTTTTAGTTTTTTTTCTTTCGATTATTACTCGTATAAAACTTGTAAATGAAGAAAATGAAGCTGTTGATAAAATTTCTTTCAGATATTACTACACATTTTTCAATTAGAAGATTTTTCATTCCTAATATTCTAAATTAATTCTAAAAAGCTTATACAGAAAAGAATATAAACAAAGAACAAAACTGGAGCAAAATGAGATTAATAAGAGTTGTTTATCACTTATATATCCCTTTCAGAGGATGTCTAAATGCTAGCAGCTGGAGTACTTAAAATTTATAGTTTATTTCTTTTTGAGAACTTTCTAAAATCAACCTAGAAGAAGAAATATTCCATGCATCATTATTCTATTAAATTATATTAAATATATATGTTGATCCTTCGTACATTTGAAATAAATATAATTCCTCTTTTCTCTCTTTCTTAATATATTTGTTGTCCATTTTCTTTAGCTAGTTTTATGTAGAATTAATGCATATTTTAAATTACGCAAATTATTATTATTATTTGTTTAAGTGGCTTTTATTAATCAGATTCTTAATGTTAAATAATTTATGCATTTATGAGAATAATCTATATATTTCTTTCATCATACGAAACAACCAGTTTCTCTTGAAACCAGCTTACGAAATAATATATATTTCAAATGATAAATATATAATGCTTTTCCTTTTCTTATTCTTTGGTGAGACATTTCCTGGCTATAAGCTTCACTGAAATATTAAATGAAAAGAATTTGGGGGGGTATAAAAGCGAAACACCGAAAAGCTTTTATTTTTTAAAAAACTTGATTTAACTTTCTCCCAAAGGATCAATTAAAGGTTTTATTGCTTTTAAGATTCTGAAAAATGACGCTAATGCGAGTGCTTTGAGTTTCCCCAATCCTACTTTCAAAAAGTAAAATAGGACTTTTAACTACTTTTTCAGTCCCAGAATTACAGGAAAATTCATCACTCCTTTACATTCGACTTTTCAAAGGAGTTCTTGCTAGGACAAAAAATTTGTAGCGTAATTGTCAGAGTTCCATCAAATCATTTCTTTCCTTTGTGGTAAGCAGCACAGATATGCCTATTTTCCAGGCGTACTAACCAAATACACACTCACAGGTAATTTAGAACTGTTTTTATTATAAGATGTAAGTATCTCATAGGTTTTTTCCCTTTGAATGGTAAGTCGGCTAACCCTATTTTGAACCTTGGAATACCATTTACAATTAATTTTCTGGCTCAAAAATGAAACAAAAGTATTAAATTTTAGTTCTTTTTTATTAAAACTATTACGGTAAAATTTTTTATAATATGATCTCATTGTTTTTGGTACATGTTATCTTAAACCTCCTTCGTGAAAAAAAATACTAATTTATTAATGAAGTTACATTAAAGAAACTTTACAATTATGCTTATTTAAATTTTGTAATATATTTCCTTTCTTTCAATGATATATTCTAAATCTTTTGTTTTAAACTCTAAATATAACTAAACAGGAAATAAGAATTTATTTAGATTGTATTCATAGTTATTTAATGTAATGCATTTTACTCAATCACGTTTTTTTGGATATTATAATAATAAGTACAAGGGGTGTTCAAATGAAAAGGTGCGAAACGATATGGATACAAATGAAGACTTTATTAAAGTATACACCATAGACCTGAGAACAACGATGCCATGGATTAACGAGCCGAAAGATTCTTTCCCCCCTGAATTCCAGTGACTGTGACGAGACCTAGTCCTTCACAGGGTCCTTGAGTTCGTCGTCTGAGTTGATGCGCTTCTCTTTCAGATGTTTTTTCAGAGAACCAAACACATGGAAATCGCAGGGTGATATACCCGGGGTCAAGGGCGGATGGACAAACTGCTCCCCCTTGAATTTGGTCATTTCCGCGTGTGTGACCCTAGAGACGTGAAGATACACGTTATCATGGAGCAGAACTACACCCTCTATGAGCAGCCCGATCTTTTATTCTTGATGCACCGACGTAGGCTTTGTAGTACCTCACAATACACTTCTGGAGTTAATGGTTCTTATGTACTCGAGGAATTCAACAAGTAGCGAACCTTGGACGTCGAAAAAGACTGTGAGCAACAACTTTGCCTACTGACATCATGACTTTGAACTTTTTAGACGCATGCTTGCACTGCAAGTTGTACCCCTTTTTCCCTGGTTCGTAGTGATGTCACCAGCTCTCATCACCAGTGACGATCCACTCCAGGAAAGTTTTTTCTTCATTATACTGAAACAGATGCTGATGTTCTAAACCCAATGTAGTTCCTTTTGCTGGTTGGCTGGTTGCTGGTTGAACCCACTGCGCACACATCTTCCGATAACTCAACCTATCGTGAGCAATTGTCCCCACTGTTCGAACGCTGACATCCACTTCACCGCCAACATTCGCAATGTGACACGCCAACTACTTCTCACTCGGTTGTCCTCTTTGTCGATGAGATCAGCTCTGATAGGGTTTTTTTTTGGCCCGGTTTCGGGCTATCAACCAAACTCTTCCGGCCTACACGAAAACTAACTCTCTATTTTCTCATGCATTTTTCATCGTATACGGGGAAGATTGGGTGTCCGACAAATCAGTCGGACACCCAATCTTCCCCGTATATGGTCGCCATATGGCGATGAATAATGGCTGGATTAATACCTTCTACTGTCAGGAATCGGAAACGCCTCGCTTCCTCAATTGTCAAATTTTGCAATGTGAACGCCAACATGTCTCCTCACGAACTGCCACTTCAAATGGACGATGCTCTTTATAAGAGCCTCTGCTCTCTCCTGCACATGCGGGCGTTCACGCATGCTTTGATCCATGCCGGTCACTCCATTCGCATCCCTATATGTCTCGCTACGTTTTCCCATTGCGGCATGGGAAAATATGTTAATGGTTACGACGTTCCGTGTCTTTTTATTTGATCACCCCTTGTATTATATCATGAATTGGAACATTTTATAACTCCTGAAAAAAATTTTTCTCGCTCTTTGCAATACGCATTTCTTTTTCTTAATGAAAAATATTTATATATATTATTATTATTAAACATCCATTTAAGACGCAATAGCTACATTGCCGAACCCAAAAATATGTTTCTATAAATATTACATAGCAGTATTTCCATTTACATTTAATAGAAAAAAAAAATAAAATTTTCGAGTAAATTTCTTTGATTTTAAAGAGCTCAGCTCACTGATTTTTTAGTTACGTATGACGTAAGAGCGAAATTTGTAGAATAAGATTCATTTTGAAATAAATGTTTTATCAAGAAAGACACATTAATGAATGAGTAAACAGAATATAGTGAAATTTAAGACAAAACATATAATAAATTATTTCTCATTTCAAAACATTTTCAATTTTCTTAAAAACTTTTTTCTTCTACAATATTTCAATTTCCGTAAGTTCATAAGCATAATTTGTGAATTTCCCGTCATTGTTAAGGATTTTTTAAGAAAATACGTTTGAATTTATCCTTGTTCTTTATTTGCATTTAATGTTCATCATTAACTGCCATGGTAGTAAGCTATGCAAAATATTTTTGTACTAGTCTTTTTAGATATTACAGTTCAGACTTTAATTTGGAACACATGAATCTAAGCTTTAAAACTATATTAGTTAATTGTAGGAAATCATATATTTTCAGATCAATTATTTTAAAATATCAATACCATCAAATTATGATTCAAATAATTCACGAAAATTTCATTTTTTATTACTTTAGTACTTTCAAATCCTATTAACATTCTATTCTGTTTCATTCCATGAAAGTCAAAACTAATTCCACACAACTTTGGATGAAAATCAGTTTTTCAATGCAAGAGAAAAAGTCTGGATTGCTTTTACGAAGACAAAAGGAGCAGAAAACTAAATATTGAACATTTATTTTCCGATTCTTTGAGAAATACAACGTAATGTTTGCATGAAAAAAAATTCTTTTTTTCTGTTTCTTGTCATTTATGCTATAAAGGATTCAACAAATTTCTTATTTAAGAACGAGCTCTTCAATGTGTAAGCTAAGGCGTCTCAAAAATTGATACGAAATATTTTCATTAATCTGTAAACTGATGGTGGAAAAGCCTCGAAATATAAAAGTCGATGATAAAAAATAACAGAATACTAAATGCGGCGCATTTATGCTATGCTTTTTGTGAAAGAATTATTTTCAAATGTAATTTAGAATGATAATATAACATAACAGCTCCAACATTGTAGAATAGGAATATTGGTTTTAAGGAAACAGTGTCATTTGGCTCTACCCTGAAAATTTTAAATTCATAATACAATATCAAATATTTAAAAAAATAAAACACTAAATGATATGAATGGGTCATTTTGGAAGGGAAATGTGTGAAGCTTTAAGCAAATAAGCGCATATTGATTACATGGTATGTGTAATTACTTAATGAAAATATATTTATACACAAAAGGCACATACTAAAGGAATGCAAATTTTTTTTATGTAAGTACTTAACATTAGCGCTCAAAATAAAAATACATAGACGTTATCTGTTTCAAAATTCAATCTTTAGTTGTATAAATTCCATAAAATAAGTTTAAAAAATAAATTTGATACAGAAAGGATTTTCATAAAGAAGCATCTAATCTAAATTAAATATTTCTCGTCACTTGAAAGAAACTGTTTATTACAAAGTAAAGAATTATGAACTGCTAGCCCTGATTCGGAAGATTTGGTCAACAGTTTTTCCAAAAAGTAGCAATAATTATTGAATCTATTTATTTACTATCAAACGTAGTAATTAACGTCGTACTTAAGTGAGATATTATTTTTCTTGCTCGAAGATTTACATAAATAGCTGCAAAACTTATGCACCAAAAAAGAACAGGCAGCTATGTTCCATAAAAGTAGTCTTAAGATATTTTAAATCAACGAGAATAGATCAATCATACACTCATTGCCATAAAATTTGCCCATCAAGAAGTAAGAGTAGGATTGTTACGAAACTTAACAAGAAGGTACGTGTCAGGAAAATAGGTAAATGATTAGAAATGAAGCATGATTTCGCATTGCGTGAAACAACCAGAGGGTTTGAACTTCGATCTCCTTGGATAGCAGACCAGGTAAGTAGATCTTCTTTCCGTGTATTTAATCTTTTGCAGAGAGATGCTATTTAACTATGCCATTACGCCGCCCTCGGAGACAATATGAGCAGCTGTCAGAGATCGAGAGAGGAAGGATGGAAACCGGGTGGTCAGCTCGGCGAGTAACTCGCTATCTAGGCCATTCTGACTTTACTGTGAGAGGTGTTGGGACCAGTGTGCAAGAGAGGTGTCTGTCACACTGAGACAAGGCTGAGGATTCTCTCAACAGATCAATAGTCGAGAAGACCGTCACATCATACGATACGCACGCATAATTCCAACTGTCTTATTATACACCATCCGTACACAGGCAGCATTTTCACTACTGGCCTTTGTGACAGTCCGTACCATCGAAAGGTGCCTGGCTGAAGGCCAGTTGCTATAGTGGCGTTCATTACCTGTACTGCCATTGGCACTCACTCACCTTCGCCTCCATTAGGAGTAGTGTTCGGCTTGAATGGATTGGAATCCAATAGAATAGAATCAAGTCGCTTTTAGTGAAAATCCAGATTCAATTTGAGCAGTGATGACATCCGTGTACATCTGTGGAAGCCCCGTAGTGAAAGTCTTAATCCTGCCATCATTGTATAGCGGAACATTCCCCCCCCCAGAACTGATATAATGGTATGGAATGTCATCCCATACGACACACGGTCACCCCTAATTTTGATCCATGGTACCATGACCCCTCGATCATATTTGGGATCATTTAGGACGGCATGTTGGACAGCCTACGAGTTTGGTGGAATTAAAGGCGTGTTTACAGCAACTGAGGAACGAAATGTCTCAGGACATCATGCGGGACTTGTATGTCTCAATGCCCGACCATACTACACCATGCATTCATGCTAGAGGTATCTCAACAGGGTTCAGAAACCTACATTCAATTTTAATTGTCCGACGATAAATGATCATTTTGCTTTGATTTTGTAATCACTTATTTACATGAACTTTGCACTTATGTAAAATTTCGTTTTTTTTCTGACAAATGTTATAATAATTATAGAACATTTCATTTTAGAGCAAAGTGAGCATAATTATAGAACATATATATTTTAGAGCAATGTGAGTTGGTTGTGCAGAGGGAAGGATATTTATTGACTGTAGAGAAATTACCCAGTTTCTGAACTAATGCCAAACAACATTGTTAATGGTATGGATACCTTAAAGGCGTTTCTATTCATGGACAAATCTCCAAATAAAAACTTGTACATGGACGAAATCGATCGTAAAAATAGCTGATTCTGTTGTTTCAATCCTCAGTTTTATATAACTGACTCTGAGTACACAAGAAAAAGAAGGATTCTGAATATGAAAAACCTAGTCTCTTTGAACTTATATGAACTGAAAATTTTGTATTTTGAAAGGCATTTTGTATATGTATGTTTTCGTTTCAAACAAGCAAATCCTGAAATTTTTGAATTTCATTTATTCAGATTTCTCTCATTTTATCAAGTTATAAAGCTAAAATAGCCAAATGCTAAAAGTTTATTATAATCTGGATCTTTTTGTACGAATGGTAAAGTGATAACTACTATTCTTATTTTTGTACTATATCGATACAAATGTATATAAAATTCTTCTTTGATTCCATTTACACTCTAAACCATTTCTTTTTTGTTTATAGAGGAATAATATTATAATTTTAATAATCTATATATCCATTATAGTTAACATATATGGTATAACATAATGTTTGGTACAACTATAATTCATTTGAAATATTTCTTAACTTATTTAGAGATGTCTGATTTAAAATTCATTGCCTTGTATATGTTTAACGCCTAAAATTTATTGAATGATAACGTAGAAACATAATTTCTATTCTTATTTTATTAATAATTAAGAAATAATATTTAAATTCACAATGATTAAAAGTATTTTCGACAAAGAGAGTTTTATTACATTTAAATAATATATTAAATTATGCAGTAAATTATTGTAACATTTTACACCAAAATTTTGTTGAAAAACTTTTACTCTCTTTACACATTATTTAGGCACACATTCTATTAATGCGTTCAACTTATCTGTAGCTATGCTTATCCATTAACATTGAAAAAAAAGTGTATGATCTTTAGAATTATCTATGCAAATAATAACAATTCAAAGAAAAAAAATGAATTAATTGAATTTCTCAATAATTTAACCTATAACTTGATAAAAAATCATCACATGAATTTTCATCATCATATATTAGTTCAGACAGGAAGGAGAGACAAAATTCTGATTAATTATTGAATTTTCATTAAATATACTTCTCTTCCATTTCCATATACTTTGTTATTAGTAAACAATAGAACTCTACAACAATCTAAACGTATAGACAATCGATTAATACAACAAACTTTTTGAAATAGACCTTTTAATTTCGAGACATGACGTGTAAAAAAGGATGACATATCAGCAAATATCTCACAGACCAAGTTTAAACACTGCACCACGGCAAGAGTTTGACGTAGTGCAGTGCTTAATGAGCAAAAACTTTAATTATTCATTTTCATGGATTTACGATTCAAACGCACTACCTGTCAGCAGTATAAATTGTTATGTGTAAAATTTGAATTATTTGGTAACGTAAAATCAATACAGGAATAATCAACTGTATGAAAATATCTGTTTAAATCACAATAAGTAACTAAGCAGTTAATTTAACTCATCTTTAATGCTTTAACAAAATTATTTAAAAAGTGTTTCATGTCTAAGTAGATTTGTCTTGAAGATTTACTGTTCTTCAATCATATTCCAAATCGCGAATGTGAACTCTAGTCTTAGAGCTACTTCTTCTAAATCCCGATGTGCTTAATATGATGCTATTAAACAGCTAAAAGAGTTTAAAAAAATTGAAAAATTAAACAAAAATGATGATAATTCTATAAAAATAATTTTAAAGTGTTGCCATAAATAAATAATTTCGATTATTCATTTGTTTTTCTTTTGAATTAAGGTAGTTCTATCACTAAACGAGAAGATGAGGAAGAACTGAGCAACTTGAAAAACGAGTGATAAAAAAGAGCATCGATTCGCCCACAAATATCCTGAACAATTGACTCCAACCCCGTTCACGTGTCAAAGAAGAAACTGGTGTTAGTACATTACGTACATTACGTATTCTGCTTACTTCTATACCAAATGTATTTTGAAAAATATAAAATCTTACAACTTTTCACAAGCAACAACTCTTATTATTCCACATGACAAAATTTTGGAATTAGGACTCAAACGAGGTTAATCAAGTCCTGAATCATGAGAATCTTTATGTACTGTAATAAAAGGGCTCTATTCTCTTACTCTATGTTATGGATTACTAAATATATCTTCAGAAGAATTAGAAAAATGAAAAAGTCTCATTAAATACAGAAAAAGCAAGTAGCTGATAAATTTTCTTTTAACATCTTGCTACCTTATAATATATGTATATCACAAAGAAATAATTTCATATTGATTTTATTCTAATCATGTTAAATCTTAATAAATATAAAAAACAAAATATTCCCATAGATATCTGTGATTCTGTTTTGCATTCAGTGGTAATCGTTTAAATTTCTTTCACTATATTTACTTTTTTCATTGATACGTGAAGCAGAAAGAATGTGTGTTTGCTTATTACTTTTTTGAAGCAGAAAGAAGTATCCAATTTTCCAATATTGATGTCACAGAATTTATTCTAAGATTCTTCATCGGATACCATTGCTAACCCAATTAGAACGTTTCTTTTAACGAATCAAAATTGGCTGTTTTTCACGATAGAACTCGTATTCTTAGTCAGTAATTAAGATTATTTTTTTTTGATGAAATAAAATAAGATACTCATATATCAACAGAGATAGTTTAAGTGATATCATATAATACGGAAAAGGTTCGTAGAAAAAATATTTATAGTTTTTTACCCATACCTGTATAATAATCAGAAACTAAAAGTTTTATAATTAAACTTTCAGAATTAAAACTGAAAAAAAGCACTAATCACATATTAAATACACAACATGTATCATACATAGACTTCTGAATTGCTTGATCATGTAGATAAAATAGAATTGGTAATGAATAAGAATGAAGCCCAAATGTCCTGTGGTTTGTCACTAGTGTTTACAAACCTTGTCCTAAAAGACTGTTGACGTTTGGAATTTCAAGTCCTCATACTGGTTAGAAATGGCTGGAAAGAGTAAGAAATCCATTATGGTAATGATCTTGCAAATGATTATAACGACCTTGTGGGACTAAAATGTACAGCTTGTTAGCTGTGGTATGTGGACCTTAAACTCCGGCAGAAATTAGCTGCCTGAAGCGTTTAATAAGCAAATTCTAAATGCGTATTCGCAAACTTTAAATCAATAAAAATTCTGAAGTTTGTAAAACAAATTAATTACACATAAAATAATTTAAATTTCCTTAATAATATGTAAATACAAGAAAGTACAATTTTACTTTCAGGTAAGCTTAACTAATGAAAGAAGATGTGAAAATATTAAGTGACATCAAATTGCAGAGGTATTCCTTTTAACAATGAAGAAGTGAAATAATTACTTCATATTGTGAATTTTATGTGCTATATCCATAAAATAACTTGAATATAACATGTAATTTATCATCTTTTTTATTGTGGTTTAAAATATTTATGTTGTGTGGAGTTTTACGAGTAAATTGTATGGTTATTATAAAAACTGAATGTACAAGATGACACTGAAATTTAACTAATTAAGAGTTTTTAGAAGCATAAGACAATTTAATTTAGGATAGAATTTTTCAAACCTTAGATAATTATCATATGTTATTATAATTAATTTCAAAGAACATATAAGAGAAATACTGACTTGCACATAACAGAATGTAATCTTCCCTCTTATTTAATAATTCAAAATAATTCAACAATAAGATTGAATTACATTCCAAAATAACTTTTGTCAGCTATGGAATTTGATATTATACGGAATATTAAATATTATATAATTGTAATATCAAAAAGCCAGATTAATGAGTTTAATCAGAAAAATGAATTATTTGCAGGTACATGTACAAGAAAAGATAAAACAGGAATACAATAAATTGATTAAATTTATTTCTTTTAACTGAAATTTACAAAGCAAAAAGATTTTCAGAAATGTTCCATAATCAGGTGGTCTAACAGAAATCAATTGTACTGTACTACGATATCAAATAGGAACATTTGAAATGGAATTATTTTCTTTTTATACATTTCATATTATAAAAACTGAAGCGTTATATACTTATTTATATCACAATTATGGTAATATTTAAAACAAGAAAATTTCTTTTATACAAGATTTGAGTGTAGCTCGTTACACTTAGAAATAACTTTTCTAAAAGTAGAAAACGATATTAGATATTATAAGCGTTAATTTATTTCATTCGTTGTTTCATGAAAAATCTGAACGTTTCATCAAAAAAATTCCATGTATACTTAATGGATATCAAACACATTTAAAGAATTTCTTAAGAAAATTCATCCTCAAATTGGAAAGCTTTATGTCAACAAAGAAGTCACTAATATAAAAGTGATTTCATCAGTGCATTTTCAGTTTCACTGAAAATCATACTTAAGTTAGCTTTTTTAGCTGAAAAGAATCATACAATCGAGCCAATCTTTTAAATATAGGGAGGCATGCGCTATAGATTAAACATGTTTATGGGGAAAAGAATTTAAAAAATTATAATTCCCTTTTTAAAATTTGTTACAATGACCTTTGTAATTGGAATATTCATTGCAATCCAATAATTATAAATTTAAATTAAATGCGTTGAGTAAAATCAAATGTAATAAGAATAGCTTCCTTACTTTGAATAGCAAATTTTTTATTTTCTATAATCCTCTAAATCATTAAATTATTAAGTTCTCCTTCGCTTTCGTTGTGATATTTATACAGATTTAAAACATTATATATATTGCAGTTAATACATAATTATTCATCCGGCTGATTATTTATGCATTTAAATGTTTCTTCTAAATGTTCATATTGCTTTTATGAATAAATCCACTTTTAGTTTTTAACAACTTCGTTGGTAGAAGGCTGGTATCATAAATTTTTAATCCCAAAATTTAAGTAAAATAATGTTCATGTACTTCTTTGCGGTTAATTCCCCTTATTATTTTTTTTTATTCAATTAACTCTCAATATGCACAGATTATAATTAAAATAATAATTTATCTGTCTATGTTTTCAGGTGAATATGCTTTAAGACATACTTAATACTTTAATTAAACATATAACAGAATATATTATATGTGAAAATAAGTACTTATATATTAAATTAAATATTGTAGGAAATAAAATTTGTTATAATATTTATAACAGGAATAATTATTTATAGTGAATAAGAAACTCCTTTGAGATAGTAGTATTGAAATTCTTTAAGAGTTTCCATACTATTATATCCTACGAAAAAACAAAATGATTTGGATGTGCATTAATTTTTTATAAAAATTTATTTAAATTCCGTAAAATTTATCTCCAAGCTAATTTTCCTATAAGTTTTCTAAAAACTAATTTGAAATAAGAAAAATGTAAAATATTACAAAATATTTAAGCTAATGAAGTTTGAAATACTACTCAATGTATTTAATTATTATTCAGTTTTGTTTAAGCTCAATATTTTTTAAATATTTTTAGCCATTCTTGGGGATATTGCTTTAGTTGGGGCATTTTGGCGTAATAGATCCCTTTTCAATTTTTTATCGTTTGCTTCAATTTTAATTAAATTTAGATTAAATGTACTCAATTTAATAATTTGTATTTATGGGCTTTAAGAATGCCTTTGATAATTTTTGCAGAGCTGGACAACTCAAAAAACTTATTATTTGTGGTGTTACAGGCAATCTCTATAAATGGATCAATTTTCTAGATGAACGATTAAGTGTTAAATATGACCACACTGCATCCACTACTGCCAAACCCAACTGAGTTTACCCCAGGGAGTGGTGCTGAATCCGATTCTTTTATTGAAATTAACAATTTAATAGACATTATCTCTAAATCTGTCCCAGGTGAACATTCTAGGTTCTTGGGCAGAAGAGAACAATATGATGGTAAATATTGATAAAACTACTTTTCAGTTGTTCTGCCTTAGTACTAAGCATCACAATATCCAATTTTGCTATAAAGGCAAGGTCAAGCAAAAACAAATCGTACAGTTTACCTAGGCATTTATTTAGATTCAAAATTGACTTGGAAAAAGCATATTGATATTGCTATTGACAGAGGACATTCAAAAGTAAAACTAATGAAACGTTTGACTGGTATCACTTGGGGTGCTAACCAAGATGTACTATGTACATCCTATAAAAGTTATATTCGTCCTGTTGTTGAATATGGAAATTAGGTTGTAATTACTGCCTCAGATTCTATTAGACAAATGCTTGATATTTTACATAACAGATTGTTGCAACTGATCACAGGTAAAGCTAAATCAACCCCTTCAATTTCTATGGAACTTTAGAGACAAATAGAAATTTCAAGTGATGCGTGTAAAGGAAGAGCCATTATCTTTATTGAAAAAAATATTGAGATGGGAAAATAACTTTTTAATTTATTACAGACCAGCAAATGAGAGACTAAAAACCCACAGATCCTTTCATTCAAGCATTAATGATCTATATCACATTTACAATATCCCTACACCAACTCGCGAGGTTTATCCACAAGAATAAAAACCTGTTATAGATCTAGATATGTTGGAGGGATACCTGAATCTTGTTTGAAGTGTTAATAAGCAGCCTTTATTACACAATGAGTTAAAAAATACTGCCCTTGCTACCATACACAACAGATATCCATCTTATAATTGGCTTTGTGAATCTCAGTAATGTTACAAACAAAGAATAAAAAATAACACTTAAAAAATTGGTGTGAAAAATATTGAAAAATATTTGCTTACTTCAAGCAAAAGAAAATTTCTTTTTTTAGTCATTTTTAAAAACATAAAGAAAACCATTCTGATTTTAGTACCACCATTTCAGCCAGGAAATAGCATCCATTTTTTCGTTGTTGAATATGAGACCAAAGAAGCATAAG
>BMAW01067601.1:134169-155044 GCA_019974015.1 Nephila pilipes | reverse complement strand
TTGTTTCCATTTTGAATATTCGTAGAGTATATATATATATATATATATATATATATATATATATATCAGGGAATGTTGGACTGCATCTATCAGGGAATGTTGATGACCTGACCCAAAAATTGGAGCAAATTTGGCAAGAAATACCGCAGGATACCATCAAGGAGCTTTATCACTCTGTGCCACCTCGTGAGGCAGCTTGCTTCCGGGCTAGAGGTGGGTCAAGATGTAATTGAGCTTACATAATTTACTTTGTAACTATGTAACTCTGAAAAAATCATTCAATTTTTCTAAAATTTTAATCATTTTTTATTCTGTGCACAATTTTCCGATGCGCCAATTTTTGTCTCCATCGTACAACTCCTTGGTGCGTTGTGTTTTTATTATAAAGTCTCCCTACCTACCCTGGGTATATGGCTGTAAATTCTATCCAATACGAAATATAACGAAAAAGATCACTGCATTCATAAGTCTTAAGGACGACACACAGGTAGCAGAGCGTAGATAATATCAGTAAACAGTACAAACAGAATACACATGACTTGTAGAAATGAGTAATATAGAAACAGAAACAAAATAGCACTCTTAAGGATAGTTATGGTCATATTAGCAACATTCAGCTCACCAGATTACTTGTTCTCACCACGAATAACCTTACGCACCCTTGCTGTCTGATAACATCTCTGTAATGGCTTCTTTTCCTTCACAAAAGAATCGCCACATTAAAACACCATCTCATGTTCGTATTGTAGTTAGAAAGCAGAAATAATCTAAATGAATATTTTTCTATATCTAAATCTCTTTTTCACTCAGTTCCATTTCCTATTCCATTTCTGAATAAAAATTATCTGATTTTGGCCATAAATTTTATTACGGCATGATCATGTGTTATTTTTTTGTTTCTTAAGGCAAATATAAAACAAAATATTGAAATAAAATGAAACATGATATTATAATTATAAAGGTAGAGGTTTATTAGGAAAAACCAAAAGTAATTACCAAGATGTTATAGACAAGAAAATTTACAGCTAACAGATAACAGTTAAGTAAAATAATTTTTTTTGGATTAGTATTTTATAGTAAATATTTCCATTTGGAAATAAATATAAAAATAGCAGTTTTTTTTTAGTTACACATTAATCGTTAGTTAAATTCATTTTATATATAAGGAAATTCTAATCGCACAAATGTAACAAAAAATTATGTATAAAAAGAATATTTTATTGCATTTATAATTGTTAAAAGATACCATAACAGTATCTCTAGTAGTAATAAAGAAGTTAAATAGTATTTAATAGCAGCCAAAAAATCCTGAAAGCTATTTCATTGTTGTAAAATTCTTTACTTGTAAATATTAGAATGATTTCATTTTTTTCCCAGTTTTATTTTCCAAATCATTTTCAGCTCTTGTCTCTTTTGTTCAAGAAATAATGGAACTATTTTACTTAGAATAAATGTGGTTCTTTTACCGAAAATGATTTATCGGATATTAATAATGGAGCCTTTGAAGTTTCTACTGTATGCTGGTAGTGAATCAATACAAAGCGCCGTTCTCCATCTCTCGCAGTGTTTGAAATTGAATTTCTAATCATTCTGTCCACCTTATTATTTCTGATTTACACGTGTTATATGATTTCCTTCGTGTTCCTTTTTTCACTGTGAGTACAATTTTTCTCCTTGAATACTTAGGATTGATGTTCATTGCAGGAAATATGTAGATCTTTAAGATATTAACTTTTTATTTTCTAGTACATAGGGAGATAAATTTATTAAGCGTGTCAGAGAACAATAGTCGTTGAAAATTCGTTTGCATATTATTTTCTACTCTTGTTTGGTACTTAAAATATACACTGAATTATAGATATGTACTTTTTTCTTCTTTTTCTGTATGATAGTTCCAAAATAATATTGTTTTAAAGCATTTATCAATTAAATGTTATAATATAAAAACCTTTGACTAATAATATCCGATTTAACAATAACAAAATTGTTTGTGCGTGGAAACTAGATATTTGTTATCAATAAACATTTCGCCTATTTGTAGTCAGTACTTCCCGAAAATGAAACGCAAATTACATATTATTAAAGCTAAATATAGAAATTTCTAATATATATTTCAACACAGGAAGTAAAGTAAAAATATAAATAAAAATAAATATAAAGAAAAACTTCAAAAATTAATCTAAAATGGAAGTTTATAAGTTATTTTACATACAACAAGGACATTGGAGTGAAAATGTAATAAATAAATGGCTATCTCCCGTGAAAAAAAGAGACGAAATCGGATAATTTAATGTGTTATGCAGAAACCATTTTAAATAAGTATAATTAATTTACTTATAAATTATTTAAGCTCAAATAAAAAGGTACTACTAACACTAATACATCATGTATGTAAATGAGTGATAGTTTAATATTTTATAATGTAAAAAAAATTACATAAAAATGGGGCTGTAAAAGGATTAACCTACATCACTGTAATACATAGGAATGATGTCTTATGCAGCGTTTTAACATTTACGTTAGAAGTATAATGTACAATACTTTGCAGAACTCACAATTTCTCTGATGAGACTATTAAAAATCGTAAAAAAAATATTATCATTCAAAAGAATTAAGTAAGAATTAAAAACACTACATCCTAAAACCATTTGTGCTAATACGCCGACTGTTTTCTTCAGTTCACTTTACATGATCATCAGTCTTCTCCAAAAACATTAATTTGAAACATTATCTTTATGTTTTACTTTGCTATGATAAATTTCTTTTATATAACATTCTTTTCTTGTAATAATTTTGTTCTATAGGTGGTATCTAAAATGTTTTCTCGGCATTTTAATTTCCATGTGAATATGCAGTTTATTTAATCTAATTATTGTGTGAAATAGCATTTAAGTTACGGTAAAAAATTCAAGAAACTGAAAAATCCTCTTATATATCTTTATTCAGGTGTAGAACGTTTTTGGGAGTTAGTGAAAAAGTAGCTAATGAATGAACCAGAAATAGCTTTCAAATTTTTCATACAAAATTTAATAAAAACAATAATTAAAATTAAAATTAAGAAATATTTTGTTATGAAGAAGCAAAAGTAAGATTTATTACCATTCAAATACAGTTTGTAAATATACTTATTGCACTCATACCATTATTAAAAGCTTATTTCATTTTATATTTATTGCTTTTCTTTTGTTACCAGCTATTCAAGGCTTCAAAAAATATAATTTTAGGAATAGAAAGATATCAGATACTTATACTAAATGATCTAATATACACTCCTTATTATAAAAGTTGGCTCACCAATAAAGATTTATGAGAATGAAACGAAATTTTACATACGTAAGTAAAAGGTTGATGTAAGTAAGTGATTACAAGATCAAAGCAAAATGATTATTTGTTGTTGGAAAAATTATAAATAAATGGAAGTTTCAATTCCCTTTTGGGTCACCTCTAGCATGAATTCATGATGTGAAACAGTCGAGCATTGAGGCATACAATTCCCGTATGATTGCTTGTGGCATCACATTTTAAAGTTCCTGAAAAAGTGCCTATAATTCGATCAAACTCGTAGGCTGCCCAAGATGCCATCCTAAATGATCCTGATACTATCGGTTGGAGGCAAATCTGGGGATCGAGCAGGGAAGGGTCAAACTGTAGTGGAGGCAGTCTTGCAAAACCCTAGCTCTGTGTGAAAGAGCATTGTCCTGTTGATAAACAATTCCTGGGAGCCCTGCCATGAGTGACAACACATGTGGCTGAAGAATGTCACAAACATACCTCTGGGCTGTCATTGTGCCTTGGATCAATATTAGGCGTGACCATGTGTCTTATGCGAAGACATTTCATACCATCAGTTGTGGGAGAAGTGTTCCGCTATACAATGATGGCAGGTTTAAGACTTTCACTACAGGTCTTCCACAGACGTACACGATTATCATCACTGCTCAAATTGAATTTGGATTCATCACTAAAGACGACCTGATTCCATTCAGTCGCATTCCAATGCCTTCGAGCCTAACACCAGTCCTAACGGGGAAGAAGGTGAGTGAGTGTCAATGGCAGTACACGTAATGAGCACTTCGGTAGCAACTGTCCTTCTGCCATGCGCCTTTCAATGGTACGAAATGTCCCAGAGGCCAGTAGTGAATGTGTTGCCTGTGTACACATGGTGAACAATGAGACAGTTGGCGTTATGCGTGCGTATCGCATGATGTGACGGTCTTCTTGACTATTGACCTGTTGAGGGCTTCCTGAGCCTAGTCTCCGTATGAAAGACCCCTCTCCTGTCCACTGATCCCAACACTTCCTCACAGTAAAGTCAGAATGGCCTAGATAGCTAGTTACTCGCCACTTACTAGCATCTCTAGTTAAAAAGTGTCCTTCTACAACGGATTAAATACAGGCAAACACGTTTTGCTTACCTGTTTTGTTATCCAAGGAGAATAAAGTTCTAGTAGCATTAGGCAATGCGCAATCAAGCTTCATTTCTAATCATTTACATATCTTCCCGACAAGTACCTTCAAGGCCAAGTTTCGTAACAATACCAATCTTATTTATTGATGCGCAAATTTTTATGGTAATGAGTGCATTTCTATACCATATTTGAATTTGAATTCTTTATTTAACATGGTCATGGGGGTTTGGTGGTCATGGTTCAAGACTCGTGTATGGCGGTTTTCGTTGAGTTGTGGGTTCCAAGCCCTAATGCCACTAAATGTCCCCCGAGTGGCTGGGCTAATGCATATTAAATCTGTTGTGATTCGAAGTCCTGCCGTGTTGTTGAAGCACAAAGTTTGGCTGAGATTTTAAAATCATGAGATCGTCGCTAATAGCCCTCGTGTTATTTCTCAGAGCGACGTTAATAAACAATCACTTCCTTACATAATGACACATTATTAAAAGTTTTCGGAAATGGTGGGGTTTCTTACATGTTTTAAAATTGAAAACACTCATAAATTCTGAACTTGAATTATATTTTGTGATCAACTTTGCTTGAATACTTAAATTATATTTAAATGGTAATCGGGTATATATACGCAGGAAAATTATTCTTCAAACCAAATATTTAAGCATTACAATCATTCTTCAAAGCAAATACTAAGCATTAAATTAAAAGATAATTCTACCTATTTTGTGATGGTACTTACAATTGAGAATTAATTGTATGGCAGAAAAATTTAATTGGGTGGAAAAATCTACATAAATAAAAAGTTGCAAAAGAAATATAGTACTAAAGAACATTAATGGTATTTTAACGAATAGAACTATTTGATTAACATATCTAAGAATTACATAACAGCGTAAATGAATGTTTTGAATAATTAAATTTTAGTAACATTGCGTAATTTTTAATATTATGAACGCAAATGTGAATGTATTTACAGAATAAAAACAGAAATATGAAGGAAACAATAAAATTGTAAAAGTGTAATTGTTGACAGGATTGATATCCTGCTTTAACGATTATATGTACTTCATTTCTATAATATTCTATAATTTAATATTTACTTTTTATAAATGTTCTCAAGTATTCCGTTTTATAAGGAATATATTTAATAAAATTTAAGTTTTGACATAAAAACCTTTTTTTTTAATAAAAAAAAGTAATTATATGTCTTAAAGTCTTTTCGAATCAAATAATAATTCACTTCAAGTGTAAACTGAAAAGAATTTTAAATAAAAAATAAATAAATCAATTACATAATAGACATTATCCTTACAAATATAGGATTATAAAATTTATTCATATCATTTTTATTTTTGAAATCT
The DNA here is from genome assembly GCA_019974015.1 of Nephila pilipes. NCBI lineage: Eukaryota > Metazoa > Arthropoda > Arachnida > Araneae > Nephilidae > Nephila > Nephila pilipes. The sequence continues at coordinate 149,280 of BMAW01067601.1, read as the reverse complement.
TCAAGAACAAGCAAAATAGTTCGAATACTAAAAGAAAATACAATTTTAGAGTTCGCTTAGAATTTCTATGATAAACCTCATCGGTTATCTAATGAATAGATTTGCAGAAAAAAGTTATCTGAAAAAAAAGTTGTCATCATCACTGAACAAAAAAGTTATCTGAACTAATAATAATTTAATTTCTTCATCTTTAATTAATTAATCATGTTGAAAAAATATTTATTGTACTTCAACCTTTCCCATTTGACGTTATTTGCATGAACAAAAAATAGCTCTTTTTTTTTCTCTTATTCATATCATAGTATTCTTTTTTCTGAAAACTTATTACAAAGCAAAATATTTTGCAACCACTAGAAAAACAATTCCTCTTTTTAATTTTAGAGAATTTGTCTTGCACTCTAAGAAAAAAAAAAACTAAAAAAATAATAATAATAAGTTATTCCATCACATTATAACATATTTATCGAATTTATCGACCTCATATGAAGCCATTTTAGGGTTTAATTAAATTCTAATTTACTTTTTTTCTGTTCCACATATACTTAAAATATATATTGATAATTAAAGTTGGTTCTAAAACAGATAAGTAATTGAAATTTGTGGCTAAATATTTTACTACACACACACACATATTCGGCAAATGCAAGGTTTTTAGGTATCCCGTTGTAGTCAACTGAAATGCATTAGTTTCATTAAAACCTTTTTCTGTCAAGCTTCTTTTATCTCCGAGAATTAAAAGAAGTCACCGAGTGCTATATGTGGATTACAGAGTAGTTTGGAGGGGCGCTGCAGTGTAGTACTTTGTCAAGATTTTCCTTAGAATTAGCGATGTGTAACTGTGCATAGTAACGACTTTTGATGACAATTGAACACATTGTGAATTTCAACAAATTATATGTGCATCTATCCCACGAATCCATAACGGGAAATCTCGCTTCAGGTCATGACCTTTGGTCACATGTTCATCGGTTTGACTTGATCGCCCGGAGCTTGAAAACTACCGTTCAGTTTTGAAATCAAAACAATTGGACAAACATGAATAAGTAGATTCGAATACTTCAGTAATAACTTGAACTAGAATAGAATTCATTTCTTTCTTCAACATTTCTTTTTTGGCTGGATTCTTTTGAAATGGAGGCCCCAAAATTAATGTACTGTTACCTGTGTTGATACTATGCCCTATAAAAAGAATAGTTTCCCCTGCTTGAAATACAGGCTGATAATTGATTAAAGTTGTATTTAATTAAACATGTTGAGATTATGATAACTATTTTCCGTCATTTTCACATAGAAGTAAACTTTCACCGCCTGCTCTATGGCCTCTGTGAAGTGAAGAAATGCGTCTTTTCAATCCCAAAAGATTTTCAATAATCAACATTGCTGTTGTATGTCAGGTATGACTCCAACACATCATGATAAATAAACTCCAAAATGTATGGAATCATCTTTAGCTGTCTGCAGACTGATAAGAATTTTGGGAATCACCTTCTCTACAAATGTTACACTTACACAAATACTGTAAACCTCAATACAGGTATATTGAGATGTTTATTTCTGAACTTAAGTCCTTACTTTGTAAGAAACGAGTAAAATATTTCCCCGGTAAATGAAATACTTGTACCAGAGTCAAGAATATACTGTTCCTCCTTCCTCCAATATCATAAATTTTCAAAACTGGTGAATGACTTGGCTGTGTAGAATATGAACATAATTTTATCGTAATAAGGTGTGCTGAGTCAGTTTTTGTTTTCGGAAAACAAATAGAACATTTACCTGTAACAGAATCTGGGCTTCCCAATTTATAATAAGAGATCGAGCTAGCTTAACTGAGATCAAAGTTATCATTTATTGGATAAAACTCTTTTCGAGCTCCAAATTTTGAATTCAGGAACTCATTTCTTTTCATTGTTTTGGCGTAATTTTCCCTCTTTTTTTTTGTATATTCATATGATGAATTCTTTCTATTTGCGCCTCTAGCTTCTTCGTAGGAATTTAATTTATCCTTTAACTCCATTGCAAAAACCAATCATACAAGATAAGTCTTTCAATAGGAAAGGCTCACAATACTCTGGTGGTATTTTTCTCTTGATCGTATCAGTTATTATTATGTTCGACACCTGTTCCAACATTTTGAAGCGTTTCTGTAATAGCCACCAGATTATGCATATTTTAAGTTAAAACGCCATAACAGTTTAATATACAAAAACAGTGTAATATAACTGTTTGTTCGTTCTAAACTTCTTTATTCGCACTTACTTACTAATTGTAATTAACTGTCAGTTAGTTGCAGGTATTATTTCTTATTTGTATGAGACTAAGGTGGATTATGTTTACTACAATTTGAGGATGCCGATTTATTCTAATAGCAATTGTTTGTTCTCATGCAGTTTTATGTCAATTTTGTTATCTTTTAAATTTTATGATGTGGTAATATTTTCCAGTGTTTACAGCAAATAGGTCACTGATATGCTAGCAGTAATAAAAGTCTAAAAATATTAAACTGCAGGAGGAATGCTGTAAGATTACAAAACCTCACTGATAACTATCTTTTAAGATTAGGGGGATGTAAGAATATTTAAATTATAACTTAACCTCCCCTTCCCCTCTAATCTTTAATTTTCATCCTTATATATTTGCATATGACGTTCGTTTCTCGGCAGATATCATCTAGCCTTAAAATTGCTATTCAATTTCAATTTCTTAATGGTCATAACCCAAACCATTTCCCCCATTTCCCCCCGTCTTCTGGAAGTAGTGCCGGTCAAGCTTCTAGGTTTTTGGAGTTATATCTTCTACAAACAACATACTTTGACAAAACGCTTCTAATGGTTTTCCTGCTGTTCAAAATCCAATGTTTTTCTTGAATTTGATTCAAGAGTATTTGAATTCCAGCATGATTATTCTTAATATGGAAATTCAATATTAGATGTCTTACAACCTCCTGCTGATCAGGTAGAACCGCAGTATAGAGGAAGTCTTCATAATCTTTTCTTTTTATAATTTTTGTTTTCAATCGTATTATTCCTTCTTCGTCTCTAATCGTTTCGAGAGTTTTCAACTTAGCATCTTTTTTGGAGAGGAAAGCCTCTTTTTGGACCATCTTTATAACTCGATTTTCGGCTTCTTGATATTCTTTAGCAGTAAATTTCTCTTTATCAATTTCCTAAGGCATCAGACAGTTATTCTTAAATCAGAGGATCCATCCGACAAGTCTCACAATCATCTCCTAACTCGAGAAATACTCGTAGTACCAATTGTTTTCTAAGTATTCATTGGCTTTGTTTAATAAACAAATGATTATCCTCAGCTCCTTTTTAATTTCTTCTTCGTCTATGTGATAGTATTTGGTTGTGCAAGGGCAATCATCCAAATATTTCTTCATCCATATTGGACCCGCCCCCCCTTTAGTCTTCACTGGATGAGTTGCTTTACAGCCCCCACTTAGCAAGTCAGTCGAATTCACTTCTCCACGGATAGATCCCCAAGATGAAAGGAGACTGTGTTTTCATACCTCATCAACTCGATGTTTTACAAAAACTGACCAATTTTCATCTTTGTTAATTTACTTCAGGAAGGTCGTAGAGTAGCTCCAAAAATATTGTTTGATTGCCATTCAAATGCATTAGTTATCGATTTAGTTAGCTAAAATTTCAGTGGCTAAAATTTCTAATCTGGGTATCGTAGCTTCCTTCAAAGGTGTTATGCAAGACCTTGAAAACAATAGAAACATGCCATTGCATTCATCGTGAATCACACGATATGCCATAATTGTACATGCATCTTTACTAGCATCGCAAAATACATGTAAACAGTAATTATAAATGTTTCAGGCGTCACCTTGATTTATCTATGAACATAAACTTGTTTTAATGCTTTAAGATCGTTAAACCACTTAAAAATCTCTTCAGGTAAGCTTCCTTTATTTTCTTCATCCCAGACTGAAGGCATTTTCCATGTTTTTTGCAGCATTAGCTTAGGACATAGCATAATAGGGGAATCAACACCAAAAGGATCAAATAATCTGTGAGCTATAGATAACATTGTCCTTTTTGTGATAGTTTCTAAACTTATATCATCTACCCAGTCAAGACTAAATGATATAACATCTAAGTGTGTGTCCCACAGAAGTCCTAGCAAATTCGAAGACTTCAAGCTGTTTATTTCAGACGAGGTAAATATCCAATCTCGCAATTCAAAACCTCCTTTATTCGATACATCATTCGCACATGTCATAAATTCCTTCAATTGTATCTCATTGTCAACACCACTGACAATATTATCCACATAGAAACTCTTTGAAAGACCTAACAGTACGATTTCATCATATTGATTAATAAGATAGTCCAGAATTGCTTCCAACGAAAAAAGGACTGCTTGTTACACCAAAAATAACTCTCTTATGACGAAACACTTTTACTTCTTTACAATATTTTGTTTTTCTCCGAAGGAGACGTAAAAAGTATCGGTCTTTTTTACGAATACTTATTTGTCGAAATGCCTTTTTTTATATCAGCAGTGACTCCAATTTCCTTCCCTCAAAATCGTAGTAAAATATCTGGGAACAGCTCAATCAAATTTGGACCACTATGTAAGCATTAATTCTATAACGGATGTCCTTTCATTCCAGCTGATGCATCGGAAACTGGGCAAATAGGTGTTGTGCTACTGCTTTCCTTTATAACTGGTCAATGAGGTAGATAATTTCGAAAAGCCTTTATTTCCATTTGTTGGAATCTCTTCAATAATCCCTTCACTTAATCAATAAGTACTATGTTACTTTAAGCTAGTTCAATGAGAAAGAGAGAGAGAGAGATTTTCCGACCATCCTACTTAGATGTGGTACTAGATTAAGGAAGATATTGGTGTTTTACCTGAACCTTGACTTATGCGGCCAATGTCTAACTCTATCTGGAGAGTGTCTTAGGAATTCTTCACCACACAACTAAAAGCCTTCCCGTGGACACATCCAGGTGCTTTGGTTAGTAGCTGCCTCATAATATTCGTCGAAGAATACCTTCGCTCATTCTGAACTAAAAAAACAACGGAAGAATTTGTTCGCCATGACACTGTCCGAAAATCACTGGAGTGGCTATACCAAGGTCTTAGGTTCGATCTATCAACATCGATGAATTTGCAACATCATTATTATATATTACATTTGTAAGTTTTGCTTTGATATTGAATTTTGTATTTTTTTACCAATTTGTTATAAATTAATTTATTTGCTGAGTGGGAAGGTTTGAATGTTGTTTTCCCTCGAATCTAGCTATTTAGTAACAGTTTAATTTTATTTGGTAATATAAATATTTCAACTTATGTTTCATAATCATTAGTTTTGTAAGTTAAAACATTTAAATATTAGTTTATTTTATTATGTAAGTAGATAACTAATTATTAATTTAGATACATATTTCTTCTTTTGTATTAGTATACATTTTTTATTGTATTATATTATATTATATCTATACAGAAATTAAATATCTTCTTAGAAACTTCTCGTGAAACTAAACAGATATTAACATAAAATGTTTTGAATAAAATATATTTATCGACTGGCATCTCTCAAGAGAAGGAACCCAAATTTAGAAGGATTTTTAAAAATTTTATTTACATTTCCTTCATCATGAAATATTCATGTGGAACCAATTTCTCAAGCAAGGGGTTTTACTTAAACAATGTTTTTACTTTCTGGAAGGCAAATTTAAAGTATGGGATCAAAGAATGTTTTTCCCAATGGAATAGAAAATCGTAAAATATAATCTTTGTAAGATTAAATATAATAATACTGCAATAAAATACATTTGTTAAAATTTGCTGTATATTTTAGGCTACTTTAAATAATCTCTATGAATATCATGAATATTAAAGTTTAAAAGTTAAAACTTTTGAAGTAACAAAGTGAAAAAACAAATAATGGACTTCATTTGAAGTAACTGATCTTTAAAAAAAAATAAAAAAATTTCTTATATCATCTAATATGAAAGAAATTCATCAGCTTAGAATGATATACATCTCCAAATTAAATTTAATACTAGTTGAGTAAATAAAATCACTCGAAGAAGCTATAATTGCAACTTTAAAAGTTTCTGAATAAGAACAGTAATTACATTCTGACCTCGTTGACATACGGTGATTGGAACTCACGGTTACTTAAACGCGGGTTAAGCGAACCACGAGTTATAATATTAATATTAGTTGAGCAATAATCATAGTAAAGAAGAGTGGTTTTACTATGATTGTAGAAATAGTCATAGTAAAACCACGTGTAGAGTAAACTCGTGAGTTAGGGAACTACGTGTATGTGGGATCCAATCATGTTTTCCGTAAAATTTACTAATAAATGTTTAGTGTATAATGATACTGAATTGGTAATTGTCCAATGATTATATTTTAAGTCACATATTAATTTAGATATTTTTTTCTAGGGACGTTAGCTCAATAGCTGTAAGAAGTTAACAAAACAAGGTTATTGCATGATTTGATGAAAAAAGTTTTTCAACTACATTACAAAAAAATGAAGCATATCATCATAAATCACGGCATGTTACAAATAAGCAATTTCTTTTCGAAATTAGAAAATGATACAGGCATTGTAATTGGAGTAAGGGATTGAAATCTGTTTAACTCTTTGTAATTTTAAAGGATGCGATGGATTTTGTCTCTTACTATGTCTTAAAAGCCGGGAAGTATACCTATTTGCTAATAAAATGTGATGAGTAAACAAATTTAAATCAGCATATTTTGAAAATTTTTTAAACAAATGTAGTTAGAAATCTACGATTTCCCTGATGCAACTAAATTTCAAAGTTTTAAAATTTTTAGTTTGTATTGATTATACCATTGATAAAAATTTAAAAGTATGGAAATAAATATACTTACGCAAATTAAATTTCATTGTTTCATGCAAATATTTTTATTTGTTTGGAATATGAATATCACCAAAGTTTCTCATTTGAACCTTTAAATTCAACAACGTACAGATAATTATTAAAAATAACTTTGAAATATTTTACTTGTACTATATTTTTATGTCATAATGCATAGTAAGCGCCTATATTACACGCACATGATGTTAAAATATGTAGAAACATTAGAAGATAATTGTAAATGAACATTCATGTAATAATGTTGGGCAATAACATTTGAGAATAAAACATCTTTGTCTATATTAACTATACTTAAGATAGAAATAAATGCTAGGATATTTTCTCATTTCTTTTGTTTGTTTGGGTTTTCTTTGCAATAATTCTTGTTTGTTTAATGTCCGTCAGGATTGCCTTAATATTCCAAAGTTATTGACATTTATTTGAAATTTTTATTTAGTGAATATGTTGTCGAAATTTTATATAAATAATTATTATTTTTTCTTATTTAAGTTAATGCAAAATCACTGAATTGATTTTCACTCCTAATTGATTTATTTGTAAGTACTAATACCTATATTCATATTATGTAAATTTCTGAGAAACAAAGAGAATAAGGTATGCCTCTAAGATATTATAGAAAACCATATTTTTAAATTCTAAAATAATTTAGGATGGGAAGTATAGCATAAGAAAGTTTAAAGCATACTAACAAATACATTAAAACATTTTTCAATAAGCAAGATGACCGTAGTATTTTGCTAGTAATTTCTTTCTTAAAATCCCCTGTACAATATGCATGTATCTTTATAAAGTAACAAAGTAACCTGTACAATTATTAACACTAAAACGACCGATATTTTTAACTACATAGAGCTACCGTTAGAAACTATTTTGACTGCAATAAGCAATAAAGTGTAAGTATTCACTTTTAAAAAAGCAAATATAATTTTTAAAAAGTTAACTTATTTTAAACTATTTTAAGCGCATGCAACATATCTGACCTGTAACATTAAACGTGTGGTTTCACAGACCACCCAATATGCTCTGCCCATCACTCCTATTGAATGCTTAGTCCAATCGAATGAATTATTCTTCTAACTTCCTGTTTTGTGATCTTAAACTTCACTCATTATCCTCTTATCATACTATTTTGGTACGTGCATCTGGTCAAAATTCCATTGCATTCTTCAAGATCGATCTGTGATACTGTACCTCTTCTTCAGTCTTGAAATTTTTGGCATTAGTACATATTGCTCTGAAGTTATATCCGAGGGGATTGATTCATCCATCTGATCTACATTATACTCAAGAGCTGCAAAAGATTCTAGATAAATTTGGAAAGGATTTTAGAGGAGAAGATTACTGTGAAGAAGGCTTTGTTAGTAAAAGCTCCTACTCTATAGACTCGGAAACTTCTTCATACGACAGTGATTTCTTTGGGCCAGAAGTAGCAAGTAGTTCTGTAAAATACAATTAATGCTAAAATTGATTCAAATGGTCAACCATTGAACTTGATCGAGATGTTATAATTCAACCTAGAAAGATGCATGACTTACTGGTCTAAAACCTTACAGACAAATTGATGATTCTAATCTAAAAGTGTGTAGAAACATTTTTTACTAATGCACTTTTCCGCATAATTAGGAAATTGACAAATTTAACGTTTGAAAGAAAGATAAAAAATATTATGATCCATTTAAAGGTGAAATAGTCAACTCAAGCATTGATGAGTTGAGGAAGAGAAAATGAGTCACCTAACGTGAAGCAGAACACCTAAGAAACAAAATTAAAAAAAAAAAAAAAAAAAAAAAAAAGGAAAACAAGTCGTTTATGACCTCGACAAGCAAGAAAAGAAAGAAAACACATTTATATTTACTTTCCCAAAACCATGTTTGCTCGGAATACCCTCAAAAGTTATGCAATAAATGTACTAAAGAAGACGATAGCTAAATTGTCTCCTTCTAGTTAGTCCCTGAAATACTGATATTTCAGGTACTGTCAAAAATTTTCTATACTGCGCAGGATTGAATTTTCTCCTACTGAAATTTGACTTATATATCAACTTAATGAAACACAATAATCAATACACATTAAATTAGTTTTATTATTAGTTTAACGAAACTTGTTGCAGCATATGATTTTCATTAAACATTTTAAGGTTCAGAGCAAAATTTCTCCGAAAAGTTTTATTTCATTTTGAAATATAAGAAAAAAACTTTTTCTGACAGTTCAAAGAATTTCTAAGGGATTCAAATGTAATACTTTTCATTGCCAACAGTTTTATTGCAAGTATAAAAGTAAACAAAATTAATTCCGAAAAAAGGAAACATTAATGAGCTTCGTATAAAATTAACCTCTCCATTAAACCTCTTAATTTTGAGGAAAAAAATTTGAAGTTTCTTTTCCTTCCAAAAATGTGTAGAATATAGCTCCTAGGAGCTGTGAAAAGATAATTATTAAGAGATGTTTTAATTAGAGAAACGCAGAGATGTGAAACAAAACAAAGAACGTTAATTTTGCATGAAATCTGGTTTAGATCTTTTTCCTGTTTTTACTGCCAACAACGAATCAAGGCATTTGTTAAAATACGAGGCTGTAATATATTAAAATTGTCATAAGGCTGGGAATTTATAGTAATAAAATTTTTAATAAAGCAAATTTGCGTTTCTTTTTCTTAGAAAAATAAGGCGCAAGAGACACATGCTTTACAAAAAAGTAATGAGTGTATTAAAACAAAAGATCTATTCAAGAAAAAGGAAAGATTTTTAAAAGTACTTTTATTGTCTTTTAGTTTAATAAATTAAAAAAAATACTTATCGAAAAGCATATATTTGATATGAAATAATATTTCAAAGGCATGAAGATGCTGTTTCAGGATTCAGGATGTTCCAAAATTAAATGATCAGTTGTATAGAATTGTAGAAGTTATTAAATAATTGTTTTTGGTATAGGAAGGCATGCATTAAGATGACAAGCTTGATCGATGGAATAATTTATAAAAGTTTAGTACAAGTGACACAAAATTAAAGATTTATACCTCAAATATACACTCCTCAAAAGAATTAGAATTAATTTCCATAAATGAGCGTGATAACAGAATAAGATCATAACAAAGGCAGCAATAAAAGTAAAAGCCAACTTCTCAAACTGACCTGTTTGAATACAGATTTAATTTCACATTTTACGGTAGTATTTGAATAATAATTAAATGTTTTAACCTAAATATATTTAGTAAGACATAATTAAATTAAATTAATCTAAAATTCAATATTTCAGTGAAATATTCAATTAATTAAATTATTTTAGAAAAAAAAATGTGAGTATATTTGAAACAACATATATAAAATTGCCATGAATGCCTTTTTGTACTGAATACTGAAAAGGTATTAATTTTATTTCAGCTTCCATAAACGTATACTAATTTTCAAACAAACCTTTCATTATAGATCATGTAACTAAAGAAAAAGAACTTTTAATCCACTTTATTTCAACAATTGTTCCTTAAATTTCTATTAATTCTTATGAGAAATTCTTGGAAAAAATTCCAAATATTTTAAAATTACTAAATTTAATCGGTCATTAAAGAAGCGAAATGTTTCTTTTTCTCAGAATCGCGTGTTTATTCCAAATTAAACAAAAATAAGGTATGGAATATGAGTAAGCAATTTTTATCTAGCTTTTATTGTTAGATAGCCTAAAAGGTATAAAACTATTTTTAAATGTAAAATAATGTGAAATTTCGAAATCTTGAGGCACTTAACTAAGATACCTAAATAATTACCGATAAAATAAGTACCATAACTATTCACTTATACATAAGATAAAAACAAGTATTAGCGCCACAAGCTTTTATAAATTATAAATTATTTTACTTTTAAAATATTTTTTTCATAATTTATATTGTATCTTTAAATAAAAGTTGTTTTAATATTTTTAATTATATTTATTTAACTTTTTTAGTTTAGAAATTTAAGATTAAAGCAAGCAATGAATCGAGCTCTTAATACTTATGGTTAATTTCAAAATCAATTGGACATTGTCCATTTCAAAGCCCGAATCCTCTGATCTGTCACTGCTCGAGCTTGTGATAATATTATATAATTATAGGAATTCTACGTGCAATGCAAAATTTCAGTTTGATCGGATGTTAGGAAGTGGATTAAAATTTAAGTGTATATTTTGAGCAGGAAAAATATATATACACATACATATGAACATAGCAAGTTAAATAAAAGCTTGAACAAAGAAAATAGAAAAAAAAATTTCCGATAAGTGAATTTAATTAAACCAAAGTTGTTCACATAATCTGGCGTAAACGAGAAAGTTAATAACGTAATTAAAATGAAACGGAGACCCACATTTTTAAAAGCATTTCTTTCCATACAAAAAAAAAGGATACATAGTTCTTCGGGGACAACTAAAGGTTTTTTTCTCTTCATTTTAAGATCTTACTACACATTAGTGTGTTACTTCACCGATAAAAAGAAACTTGAAGTTGTAAAGAGATTATAAAACTCTGGAAGCTGTTCGTGACATTTAGAAGCATTCATTTGCCCAGAGCTATGTAAAAGAACCCATTTTGTTGGAAATTAAATGCACAATGAAATTAAATTGGAAATAATTTAAAAAGAATTCTGCTAAATATTTAACTAATGCAGTTAATGGGGAATATAATATGATGTAAGTAAAAACCTTTGAAAATTATATAAGTTTTTTTGTTCATTAACTTTTCTAAATAATACATGTGAAAATTTTATGTTCTGCAAAATACTGCCAAATGCAGCTGTTAAAGGGATATAATATTCTATTAACAAATATTGCTTAGACATTTTATAAAAGAAATTTCTTTCCTTAATTGTTTTGATATTTTTAAAAAATTGCTGTTGGGAAGAGAATGGTATTGATTAATATCTTAATCACCATTTCTTTTTCTTTCATTAATTGTTCTTTCTTCAGTATATTTCAATTCCACCGTGTTTTATGCTAAGCACTTAATGTATATTTTATTTTATATCCATACTTCAACATGCCTTGGTTTATGTTTAAGCAAATCTTTTTTCCTTAGTGTATATTTGACCTTTACCACAGGTACTTGTAATCACTTGTTCTAAATGTATTATATGTGTTTTATTATTTTATCATATGTATTTGAAAATTTTAGCAAGAACGTAATGCTGTCCCTTTTTACTTTTAAAAAAAGCTTTGGATACATTTACTACCATACAAAAATTTTCAGATTTATATCTGAATTAATCAAGAATAACAAATATTACATTTATTATGATGTATGATGATACAGATTTGTAAATGAAAAAAAAAAAAATGCGTATCTCATTCTTATGTGCTTCGATAAATTGAAAGATTATTTATGATGCTCTTAGAATCTAAATTGAAACTTCTAATTCATTGATGAACACCTTTTGCTATTAGTTTACCCAATTTCAAAACTTTTTTTTTGAAAAAAATCTCCTCAATATTTTTACGAAAAAAAAAAAAACCCTCTTCGTATTACGATACGAAGATTTATCAACTGAAAAGATTAATTATGGCTAAATATATCATACACAGTAATGTGTGCTAGACTTTTGAAAAAATACTTAATGGAATATAATATGAATTAATATGTGGGTCAAATGAAAGCTCACATTTTCGAAAAAATTTAGTATTCCACTAAAAGAAAATTATTTTTAACTTCAATGGCTCAAGAAATTATTTTTATAACCAATCTTTCCTGTAAACTAGTTTAAAAAATATTTATTTATCTTTGTTAATCTTCTGTTCTTCACGCGGCGAGATGTAAAATATAAATAAGACTTTTCTCCTTGAATAATGTGATATATTTCGATTATACCTCAAAAAGTTTCCTTTGTCATAATTAATATTATTCGGTACTTTTCCATTTCACCGGCACAGGTAATAAAGTAGCCAAAAATGATACAACAGACGCCTAACAGAATATGCCTATATTGTGTGTTGTCGCCAATAAAGTCTACTAAGGCGAAATTTTTGTCGGAGAAGTGGAAAAGTACCTATTATTCATTCCATAAAACAGTTACTGAACTATCAATGAAGAGGATGTAATTGTTTTAAAAATTACTTAAGAAATTTTTATTTATTGTACTTGCATAATCTTAATATATAATCTTCATATATTTATAAAATGAGTAATTATAAATAATAGTAATCTGAAGTGATTCTTCATTGATAGTTCAATGAAGAATCCATGTTATTTACCATGCTATTGAGTGTTTTAAATTCAACAAAGCAACGAATGTGTTTATGCTGCTGCCATCTCAAGAGTTTACCTTACATTCATTTTGACCAGGGAGCTCGTAATTCTAACTTGAGGTGATGAAAGAGAATAAATGAAAAAAATATGTGATAAGTGCAAGAAATATTATATTTTTTGGGTGTTGAGAGGGAAGAAATAGCGACATGTATAATACAAATCAATCATTAATTCCAGGTATGCGAATATGAAACCGGAATTTGTCCATAGTTGGAGCAAGCTGTCAATGTATTTACGGCCGAACTACGCTTTTGGTGCTATTTTCTTGTTTTGACATCTGATAAAGATTTTCAACTCACTATAATAGAAGTTTCATAAAACAGCTTAGCTTTTAATAACATTAAACATATCGAATTTTGTGCTTGAAAACTATGATTTTATTTTCTATTACCATTTGAAGAAAACTATTCTAGAATCCCGTAGAATGAATATAGAAGCTTAAAGTGAGCATGCTCTTGTAAAATCAAAGTATTTTGGGTGGTTTAAAAATTTAAAATTGACGATTTTGACTCGAGAAGCGAAAAACGTGGAAAACCATCGAAACAATTTGAAGACAAATTATTCCAAACATTGTTGTATGATGTTGATGCTCAAACGCTACAATAACTCGCGGATTTATTAAGTGCGTCACGATATATTATCTCCTTACGTTTGAAAGCATTTGAACTAAGCAATATCTATACTTTGGGCAAGATCCAGAAGATTGGGAAATGGGTTACACATGAACTGAATGAAAGACAGCAGAAAAGTCAAAACACGACATATGAAATGCTGCTTTCAAGGTGGAAAAAAAAGTCATATCTCCATCAAATTACGACTATATTTGACTAAACACTAACATAGAAACAACACATAACACTCGCGAAAAAAAATTCTGGAAAGCCAGATGTAAAATTTACACCTTAATTTGCCTGAACTCTGAAATGAATCTAGAAAACAAATTGCTTCTGTACATTTCCATTCTCAGACTTATCATCTCATATGCAAGCCCCATCTGGTCGTATGCGGCAAAATCAAAAATCCAACTTCTTAAATATTCCCAAAACTCAACTCTTTGAATGATCGCAAAAGCAAACTGGTACACCAGAAATAACAAAATCCTAAATGCTACCAAAATCCCAACTTTTTAACAACATATCCAAAAACTTATTAAAATATCCTTTTCTTCACTCAATGACACTGAAAATTTAAAAGGATCAATCTAGAACGCTACATCACAAGATCTGACTCCAAAAGACCTAGAAAAGTACTTTTAGATTCTTACAAGACCCCCTAATTTCATTTTTAGATCTGACTCCAAAAGACCTAGAAAAGTACTTTTAGATTCTTACAAGACCCCCTAATTTCATTTTTTCTCCATATTAACATTTACTAAAAGCTTCTAAAATTATCACTTTTCTTACAAACTTCTGCCTCAACCAGCCGTATACACCCACTCTCCAACTCCATCACTTTCAAACCATCCAAAGCAGCCAATATATTAACTCCCCTCCACTTACCACCAGCCAATAGGAAGACAGATTACCAGCTTCTACCTAGCACATTGCTCTCCTGACTCAATTCTCTTGATAATTACCATCAATTAATCAGAACTTAAATTCTTACTACACTTAACCCGTTAACTCCCGGGGTATCAAATGCGATGCGTTTGAGGAGAACGTTATATTTGATTTTTTTAATGTTACTATATGGCGTTACAAAACTGCGAAATCTTTATAGATAGCTTATTTGGAGTGTTGACCTTGGTGATATGGGCTTGGATTTCACTTCTGGCTATCAGGAGAGGAGAATTGTTAAAAGCACGTGTAAATGTAATGACATGGTTTAAAAGGTGCACTTCCTTTAGACTTACTTTTTTCTTTCTTGCTTGCTTCTTAGAACTTCGAATGAGAATTTCTGGAGGTTTTAGAGGGTTATAGCTTTTGGTAGCAGATACTCTCAGCTGTTCGTTTCACT
>BMAW01067601.1:118317-134069 GCA_019974015.1 Nephila pilipes | reverse complement strand
AAAAAAAAAAAAAAAAAAAGGACTAAGATGTGCCCTTTGCTCAAAATCTTGCGTGAAGCGTCAAAATATGTGTTTAAGACATGTGACGTTGTACTATGATTTGATTTTTTTTTTATAAATATATCATACAGCAAAATAAGATTTATCTTTCATATCTATATATTCCATATAATGGTACATCATTACATCACGAAATTTATGTAACATATGTAAATATATTTTTGTATTTTCTTAAAAGTATGATTTTTTATGTACTTTTATGTATAAAACTTTCAATTTTCGATTAAATCTTTTTTTCTTTTGCATATATTAAGTTTAAGGCATTTTAAATCATATATGTAAAAATCAAAATATTCTAACGAATAGCCAATTTTAGAAGAATTTTTTAGCGAATTAGGTTTAATATCTAAAATCGTCTGGGCACAGCGTGACACTCCTTTGTAAAAAGCCACGGGCCAAGGTAAGCACTTCTTTTTTCTCCCTCCGGTAGTGAAAGAGTTAAAGAAAACATGAACTTCCACCACTACAAAGTCTATGACAAAAATTGTACCGACCCTAGCCTGAAGGCCGCTCTGCTGTCTGTATGCTCCATTAAATTTCAATGTTTCAATGTTTCAAATTGTTATTGGCGAGGAAAATTAGGTGTATTTTAAAAATATTAAGCGTAAGAGATCATGGGTAGCTCCAGGTGCACCTTCGACATCGACTGCAAAGCCAAATACCTATGGATGGAAGACAGTGCTTTATGTTTGATGGGATAAGAAGGGTGTGATCTATTATGAGCAGTTAAAACCGTGCTTGACTTGGTCACTGACATCATATGATTGGTTTGAATGAAACTGTGAATGAAAAGTCACCAGAATATCAAAAATGGCAACACAAAGTGATTTTATTCTATGATAATGCACCATCACTTACAGTAAAACCTGTCAAGGAAACAATTGAGATATTAAGTAGGGAAATACTTTTGTATTTGGCTTACTCACTAGACTTGACTTCATCGGATTTTTCCTTGTTTGTATCAATGGGACACGTATTTCCTGAGCAGCGCTTCATCTCTTTCGAAAATGTACGAAAATGGCTCGATGGCGTGTCTACCTCAAAAGAAATTTTTTTCCCCGCATGGCATCCATAAATATTCAGAGGGATGGGGAAAGGTATAGCTAGAGATGGGCAATACTTTCAATAAAATAATGCTTTTCATTTTTATACTATAAATGTTTATTTCCCATACAAAAATTCTGGTTTCATAATTACGTACCTGGTACATGCAAATGAAGTGGCAATGATTCATTTTATAGTTAATACTTTTCAAGAATAGTATATCTTTTTGTATTTTTATATTGCAAATGATTTACAAGATTCCGTAAGCACACTCTGAAGAGTTCACGAATTCAAGCTGAAACTTCAGACTCTGAAGATTCAGTATCTGAATGTTATAAATGCATCTTTTCAGCAATTTCTTAAAAATGTTTTTAAGAATTAAATTTGAAATAGATTATTCTAATAGTATGGATTCTAAACTCGAATTCGTCGAAAAAATATCTATCCATGTGAAGGTGTTACAATAAAGTATGTCTGTTTACAATAAAGCAACCTTTTAGTGAGATTAAATTAAATGAAAAAAAAAAAAAGATTTATAATATATGAATAAAATGTACAAAAATAATGCCATTCTGTCTTTTAGTTGATTGAAAAAATTTTAAAGTTCTTGAAAGTTCAGTGTTAAACTTCGCGGTGAATCTATTATCCATATATTACTCCACCTAATCAACAGCTGCATTTGCCAGCTAAAAAAAGAAATTGGAAGCAATCCATAGTTTAATTACTGTGTTCTTAATTTATAAACTGAGATAAAATGAAACCGTTTTTTTGTATATAAACTCATTTGACGTCATTCAGCGTCACAAACAGCCACGAAAACTTTTTAATCTCATTCCCTCTTAAGAACAATTTTTTAAAGACCCAACCTGTTTCAAAAGCAGGAAAAATAAAACAGCACGAAAAAAAATTTCTTTATTTATCCTTAACGAACTATATACATCACATTCTAAGCTGAATTAAAAAAAAAACTTTTAAGTATCTTAAATGTCTCTTTCACATTTTGGCTAATTTATCGAGTTCGGCATTTAACAATCTGCCTGATTAAGTGAACACGCATACACGTTTCAGGTTTAATTAAATTCTAATTTGTTCTTTTTTTGTATTACGTGTCTTTAGATTTTTTCGCTTTAATTAGAGAAAATTGAATGTTATTAAAAGTGGATAGGGTTTCTTTTTCTAACTACGTAGGAAACTAATCATTTTTTGTTATTTTATTATTTACTATAACAGTTTCTTTCAGATATCTTACAAGATATATTTATATGAATCTGATAGATTTGAGAGTAATGTGATAAAATAAACGTATATTACAAAAGTGCGCAGAAGAGAATGAAACAAGTACATTAGTGTTAAGGCCCAAACAAAGAAAATTTAGCTTATTTTATGCCAAGAAGAAATTATACGTACTTTTTTTCAAATAAAAGTACTGGAAGTCATATTTTAACATTTAGATATCATCAGATACATTAGTACCTTCTAATAAGGGACAATCACTGGACTAGGCATTTTGTACATTAAATAGAGGTATTCCCATTCTTCAGAGGATACAGAGAAAAAAAAAAATGTAATTTGTATTGCATCAAGTTACCAATAAATGAAATATAAATAAGTAACAAAATCAAAATTTATTTGATTTTGAAGTTAAGGAAAAGTGAATATTCTTCAATAAAAAAGTTTAATTATTGCAATAAGAAACGAAACTACCAACATAGTTTTATACTTCCAAAGTTTTTAAATTAATCCGTTCCATCAGTTTATTTGAAAGTCTGTGCAATACAAGCATTTTTTTTCACGTGGATATTAATTTCACTGATGACGTTTAATAATCACTGATGGGCCTTCAATATCACCAACAGTTATTACGAGCTTTTCTTAATTGGGAGATATATTTTAAGGCACCTGTATAGTTTTTTATGCCACACTTTATGTCTGCCTTTTCTTCGTCTTCCTCAGAGATTCACAAACTATTTTTGTGAAATCCCTCGCCAATTATAGTTGAAATAAATGATTTTATGTGTTCATTGGCATATTCAGTGCGGCAAGTTTTCATCAATTTTTAAATAGTCTTGCATTTGAGGACTGCCACTGATTTTGACAAGTTCAGCCAATTCATTTTCATTCGTAGTATTTTCTAAGAGGTCACTTGAAACTGGTATTTCAAAGCCTGCTTTCCATTGGTCCCTGTCTTGGATTACTTTACAACTTGCAAACACTGTTTTTTTCCCCTAATAGATACAGTTGCAAGAATAACTGCGTTTTATAGCTACAAGAATACATGTGTTTTTTTCGGAGGTGACCCTTATAAGATGTAATAATGTATTTTTGTATTGGTTTGTGTAAGGTAAAACAAATTTATAAATATACACTACTGTTCAGTCTGAAAATGATTACTTTTCAACGCATTTATTCAAAGCAAACTCCGGTAGTGACACCTACTATTACCTACGCGCTGGCGTTCTCAGTACGCCAGAGCGTTTAAAGCCCTAAATATGAAATTTTTAGTGATATTTATGTTAAATGCAATGTCTAGTAATATTACAGAAGTAACACAAATCGGAATAAATGAAAAATTAATTTAGTTAAAATGAATACGACAAAATATCGCAATAATGCTTTTGATATTTAATTTGCGAATTATGTTACGAATATAAAACAAAATCAAAGACGAAATTTAAATTTACAAAGATTATTTCTATTATTCTGATAATTCACTGATATTTGTTAAACAATATTTGCAACTTTCACAGACATATCTGGTTTTATTATAGATTTGAACACACAATAGATCATTCAGTGCAATTCATACTTGTGTAGTTATTTCTCTTTCGTGCGCTCAAGTTACACCTTCATTTCTTTTTTAGATGTTCTTCTGGACCTGCTGCTTCCAATTCATTGAACTGACGCTTGGTAATTTTTTAGAACTTCTCGGCAATAATGGAATCAAGCGTCCATGCTGTAAATGCAGTTTGAGGAGCGATAATGCTAAATGTTTCAAAAAATAATGTCTATACTTTGGAGCGTTATCGAATGATGACATTTGAAACATAATTTGGCTGTTAATATCCACTGTTTAAAAAGTTATAGGAGATCGCCATAGGCCATTTTAAGTTTCTTCCGGTAACAGTGTTAGTTCCTCCAAACTTATCAACAACATCTACATCTCATTTTGTTTTAATGTAGTCCAAAATGATAGAAGATTTGTCACTGTCATTGAAGATCACTGTCAATACTCGCATCATCATGAGTAGTGCTCAAGAGAATAATAACTTTAATTTTTTTCAGAACATATGAAACAGTATTTGCATCTTTTTGGGGCAGTGGTAGCCTGTTTCAGTTCATTAGCTTGTTCGATCCTTGGTCGCTAAAGACCCACCGTGTAGCCGGGGCTGATGCAGGTTAAATCTATCATGGCCCAAAGTCCTCTCGTTGGCGTGGTGTAGAAGTTAGAAGAGGGGGGTGCCAGCTCAGGTGTCGTCCTCGTCACTTGACCGAGATTCAAAATTACGAGGTTCGTCACTAATAGCCCTCGTGTTGCTTCTAGTGTGACATAAAAAAAAATGAACTAAAAAAAATTGCATTTTTTTGGAACTCAAAAAGTGTTGAACTTATGACTCTCGATTTCAATGGAATTATGTGAGTTCTCACATTTAATACAATATCTTATAGAGAAAAAAGAAGCAGAATTCTGACCAGAAAATAATGGTTTTTATCTAATCAGTTTTAAATGTTTTAAATTTTTGTAAAAAGCACAATAAATCATTAAAATAATCTCAATACGTCTGAACAACGAAATAGGACATATTACAGAAATAATTTACATTATAATACGGGAGACGCATCCCGTAAGCCAGATGAGACGTTCCAGAAAAGAATAAAGAAAAAGAACAGATCAAAATGCACCCTTCCACTTAAAACACACATACCTCTCTTAATGAACTTTAGAAGGAGGGTAAAAAAGGCACGAGTGTTAGTAACGTGATGATTTTGAATTTCACAGATCTTTCTTTACCGCGTGCGAACTCAGTACGTCGCCTCTGTTTTAAGAAAATACAAAATATATTTACATATGTTACATACATTTCATGGTGTAATGATGTACCATTATATGGAATATATAATTATAAAAGATAAATCTTATTTTGCTGTATGGTATATTTATTGAAAAAAAATCAATGCATATTATAACGTCACAAGTCTTACACACATATTTTGACGCTTCACACAAGATTGTGAGCAAAGGGCACATCTTAGTCCTTCCCCCCCTTTTTTTTACTTTAATGTTTATGTACACATTTGGATTATTTTCACTAACATTACTGTCAGATTCCTTCATTATTTCGAAAATCTCAGTATCAGAAAAATACTTTCTTTTCGAAGTGACTGTCGCTACAAATAAAAACCGACCTAATGAAATGAACAGCTGAGAACATCTGCTACCAAAAGTCCTAACCCCCATAAATGGTCATAAATTCTCCTTGGAATTTCTAAGAAGCAAGCAAGAAAGAAAAAAAGCAAACCGAAAGTAAGTACACCCTTTAAATTATTTCATTATATTTAAAGAGCCGCTCCGCAGCACGTGCTTTTAACAATTACCCCCCTCATGGAAGCCAGAAGTGAAATCCTAGCCCATATCACCATGGTCAACACTCCAAATAACCTATCTAAATAGATTTCGCGGTATTGTAACGCCATATAGTAACATTAAGAAAATCAAATAAAACGTTCTCATCGAGCGTATCTTTATTGATACGCTGGGCCGTAGAAGACACTCACGGAGCGTATCGCCCATGATACGCTGGGCACAGGAGAGCCAACACGAACGTATCGTGTGATACGCTGGGAGCGAATGGGTTGAAGATGCTCATACAGAATACCCTGCTGGATCTGAAACGCCCGCTGTCATTAACAGTCCTAGAAAAAAGGCATGTTACCCGCAGGGCCACACATGGCTCGTACAACCATGTGTGACGTGACTCGTATAGCCACGTCACGTGCTCTGAGTCAACAAATGAGATATTTTGTAACACAGCAAGTGTTTGTTCGAACAGTTCGTTTTCAGCAGCATGGAATATTAGCTCGGCGACCAAGACTTTGGCTACCCTTAATGTTACATCACAGAGATGAGCGCCTTGAATTGTGTGATCAATGGCAGACCTAGACTCAGCAATGGCCTGACGCCGTCTTTTGAGACGAATCCTGTTTACAGCATCATAATAGTCGTAAGCAAGTTTGGCGGCATCGTGGAGAACGCATACTGCCATCGTTCGTTTGACATCGTCATAATGGCATATAACTTGAAATGATGGTATGGGGAGTTATTGGATATACGTTTTGGTTACATCTTTCATGCGTTGACGGCAATTTTAACAGTGGTCATTACATTTCTGATGTGAAGGTTCTTCTTTCGACATCTGAGAAACACTACGTTTCAGCAAGATAATGCACGACGATATGTTATCGTTTCTGTACGGACCTTTATTGATACAGAAAATGTTCGGCTGCGACCTTGGTTAGAACGCACTCCAGATATCTCTCCATAAGGAAACGCCCGATTAATGAGTGTGGAATGATTAGATAGGAACTATATTGTATTCACTATAATTGATGAACTGTGACATCATACCGACAAGTTGGGCAAGCATCAAATCATATTTTAAATTGATCCTAATGGCTTATAATAACTTCTACAATGCTTGCAGGGTTCTCATACATTTCAAAAGTTTTATATATGCTGCAGTTATTAACTTTAACAATTTTCAATGTACTTAAAAGATAACATTGCATAACTGAACTTGATAGGAAACTCAAAAATTTAAATATATTAAAATCATAAAAAAATTAAAATTTTATGATGCCATAATTTTATACGAATAGCGTGCAATTTGTGAAGTTTTATTAGAAAACAATACCGTTCACTGTATAGGAAATAGCTTCTTTTTATAATGTGCAGAATTTTATTTTTATGGGAAAATTAATTTTTTTTAGAAAGGGAACTAGAATCCTGAAATTCAGATTTTCAGTAAAACTAAATATTGACAAGATGGCATGCGTGATTACTATTTATCAATTTAATATAAAACATTCTATTTATCGAATTGTCGTTAATGATACATCCACGAAATCAAAGAAGCACCTTTTATTTCAAAAAGCTAAATCGCAAAATTCAAAATTTTAAACGTTTTAGTGTTTAAGTTGCATTTAAGAAAAGTTTCTCTAATCACAAAATAAGTTATAAACTCATAATATTTGATGCAATATTTGCATTACTTTCGAAAACTACTAAGACAATTATTAAGACATTTTTCTCAATGACTGTTTGAAACAAATATTATTCTTTCATGCCCCATTTATACATGCTCTTTTTCATTGCACATTCACAGAAAAAGAATATGCGAATAATTTTTTATTTAAATAATATTGTATTTAATTCATTTAAACATGCATTTCCGGATGATTAATATGTATGCGAAAATTACATTTTAGAACAATGTAAATTTTTGAAATCTTTTCTTATTTCTTATATTTGTTGCATTTGAGTTCTGCAAGGAATATACCGAAATCCCCAAAGATGTTTACAGATTAGATTTACATTTCCTTATCATATACAATTCAGAAATAAAACATTACTTTACTGAATTGGCATATTCAATTTAAATAATAACCCCAACATTGCAGAAATGAATTATAAAATAAAGCATCTGAGAAATACGTCTTTCTCATTGGTAAAGAAACGTAACAAATCCCTTATTATATATAATTAACTAATATTTTATTTTAAGGACTTAATGTAGGATTTTTTCAAATTCGATGTGGAAACCATTGAGTGTTAGTGTAGGCGGCCATTGAGATTTCGCCTTAATGCCAGGTATGGTGAGGGTCATTTGTTTTAGGGTATTCGATATTGTAATCAAATTTTTTATTTCTAAGGTTAAGTTGCACACGGACAACAATTACACATATAACTTCAAATATTCAAAGAAAATAAGAGGATTGTGTACCATAACATGTACACTCTTCACATCTTTAGTCTTCACTGACGCATCTCTCCTTGTTCCGGATGGTTAATAGAGGATACCTTTTGTTGATTGATACAGTCAGAATACAGTATAAGAACTTTTACAACCTCCTCTCTGCAGATGTCCAGATAAGGATCCAGAATTAAAATATTTGGGAGCTAGTGTAGCACTGGCTCGAAGAGAATACTGTTTAGTTCTTTGGGCAAAGGGATCGGCCTTGGAAGCAGTATACGAAGTTCACAAATGTTCTGGATCTGAACGGTGAAGAATGAATCTTCAATGGTCGCCCTCTTTTTCTTGTGGGAAATCTGGAAAAGTATCCATATTTTTGAACAGGAAAAGTATCCATATTTTTGAACTGGAAAAGTATCCATATGATTGCAGATACTGAGCAAATAACTATTATTTTCGATGTTTTGTCCTTGCTTGCAATGACATAGGAAGTGGGTGAATTTTGAGTGAGAATCAGGTATGAGCCCTTGGAATAATTCCTTGAAATAAATCTTGAAGTTCTCTTGTATTTTGTTTCATTAAAAGGAAGTAAAGTGATCCAAATTCAATCAACACGCGAAACTTATTTGCATGTCACTTCACCTACTTTGAGGGTAATTTTAAGAACAGAACTTGTAATCGGTTTTTTATTCCGTTGATGTTTAGTCATTTAAAATTTAACAGCATAAACACATTTTTAATGCTCAATATTATAGGAGTATTTATTGTACTGAAAACGAAACATTTCTTGCATTTCGTGCACGGTATTAGATAAAACTGCATGAGTGTAGCAATTCTCAACAATTCCAGTCCCGCAGAGATTTACACTATTTGGAATAGTGTTAGTGCTATTTCGAGGACAGGCATACGAGTATTTCGATAGTTTGTTGTATAAATAATAGCTCTGACTACTACGCTTTGCAGGATTTATTCTACCAGGTAATATAGCAACTGAAAGATTATTGCCTTAAATAACTTGATCTTTGATAAGAGATCTTAGTTCTCCCCTTGGTTGGGAGCATAACTTGAACTTGTCCTGGATGGAATTGAGTTTTTGCTGTTGTTAAAAAGAGAGGTGTGTACTTTCATTTACACAAAATCTCAAATGAAGCCACTCTGCTTTCACTACTAGTGGAGAATTAATGTTTGCTGGAGTTTCTATGAAGTCGTAAAGTCTCTGAGGAGATTCAAAGTAGTACCAGTTTCGTTTCTGGAGATCTTCGCTGCTCATACTATCAGTACTGATGAGACTTGGGCTTCCTTCGACATCCATTATCACAATCAATTTTATAGCACTAACTTTCCTGAATTCTTACATCTACAACTATTGAGAGAATTTCTACTTTTCGAATATATCCTTCGGTTATTATCATGTCAATAGTTTTATTCCCACAGGTCAAAACCTACTTTTTGACAATACAGTAGATTTTCTCTTAGCCCGCAGAATGTCTAGCATCGGTGTCATCAGACTATCTACTTGTATGCTACAAATAAATTTTTATATGATACTTGATTGGTGGGCTGTGATAGAAACACTATAAGGACTCATGTGGCTTAGACTGCACAAGGTGAGATTTACTTTCTTTCCTGTTAGATTGCATATGTGGCATTTGGACTTTATGACTCCTGGGGCTCTACAGCCACCTCAGGGCTTTGCGAGTATCTGTTCTCTTCAAGTCCATCGTTGTTTCTTTGGGTTCTGTCCTGTTATCTAGACTCCCGTCCTCTTATTTAACTGAGGACTCTTAGATCCCACCAAGTGGTGATGAGGCTCCATACAGAAGGTTCCAATCAGATTCATTTCACGCTGTGTCTTAAGTCCATTGGTTAAAGAACTGATTCCTTGATCTCTGTTGTATCCTTTGTTTCGGATGAAATTTTCTATTCTATTTCTCAACTCTTATCCGACTATCTTAGTTGTTCATATATTTTCGTTCGTATCTAGTTTCAGTACAACATCGTCAGAGATGGTCCCGTCAGATTATATACCTAAGAAGTGTGTTCTTTTATTTATTCTATTTATTTGTTTGATTATGGATCATCAAAATTTAATTCGTTCAGCGTCCTATATTTGTAATTCAGTCAATACGCTCTCATTGTAGCTTTGAGTTCGAAGTAATTTTTCTATACTTTTTCACGTGCTATTCTATAGGGGATAATAAGGTGACGTAATTTCTCTGTGCTGAAATTGAATCTTTCAAGCAGTACTTCTTTATTGTGATCGAAATCCTGATTGCTCAAGTTCTCGAGCAATGAGCTACTCCACGTCATTAGGCAGTACTCCAGTTCATCAAGTGACCCGATGTTCAGGTTTGGTTTCGAAAGTACTGAACTGTCACTGAAACAAATTTAGAAATAAGGATATATGATCTTCATTCGATTGAGCTTTAGAATTAATTTTTTATATGAAAGTTTTGTTGGTTGCTAATTTTAGCAGGGTTTTTGTTGATGCTTTTGGGCTTCGATTTGCAATCACCTTTTTCTTATTTGACAGCGTGTCGTTTTTCTGTTTCCAAAATAATTTGGTCCTATTCTTTTGAAACACAATTATCAATCACATTTTTAAAATAGTTGACACAGAATTGTTCCTCAATCTTATCAGAACTAGTGATTTGATTCTATATGTTCAAGGCTAGAGTAATTGGATACTTCAAATCCCATTTCATGGTTCAAAACTAACACGGATGTGCTTTTCTCCAATGCTCAATAATGAAATTTCTAGAGCCAATATGTTTTTCAATATGTATTTGTTTCTTCACTTAAATGTTCTTTTTCCTAATCACTTAATTATTAATTTACTCTGAATGCATATATTTCATAAAAATATCAATATATAATGAAATACGCACATATAATTACAATTTTAATGATAAACAAATTAAAAAAAATGATAACATAAGAGATTTATTTCCTTAACTATTTAAACAATATTTAACTCCATAAATATGAATTAAATCATTATAAATAATAATTAAAGTGATTAGCTCAATAAACAAAATTTGTATGCAGCAATTTTTTAATACACATCACACAAAGTTTAACAGTTTAACTGAGACCATAAAATTTTATGCTGCTTCAAAATCATTCATGTAGGACAAATTAAAGCAAAATTAAAGTTAATCCGTAGCATAAAAAAAACAAATGAACACTAATTCACATAAAGTCACATAATTACTATACTTGTTCACATTAGTGACATCTAAAATCACACAATATGCACTATGTAATTCAAATCAAAAGGAGCAAAGAATTATTACTCAGTTTTCAATCTAAAATTTACATCAAAAGAATTCTCAATGAAGATTGTTTTCATGACAGAAAGTATATTTCATACCAGAAAAAAAAAATTCGACTATTCAAACAAGAATTTTCCCCATTATTTGAGTCACACAGACTAGAGCAGCATTTATTTTAACTTTTTTCAGCACTCTCTACTACTAATACAAACAATACCTGAGTCATTCCTTCGGAGAGGAATTTAACAATTGTGATAAGTTTTAGATCGCTAAATGCGATTCAAGGTGCACCTAGGGAAGAGAATTGTGAAAAGTTTTATTTATGCATTTTATTTCTTGAATTTGTATTTTCGTGGATGGGTGACAATGTGATAGCTATTGAACACGTTTCGATGCTTGTTATGTGGAGGGATCGTTTTAGGTTCGGTGAAAGGCATTTTTTAGTGTAACAGTATTTTTTACGTGAAATCACAATTGCACACGGAGTACAAAATCATTTTTTGAAATAAGTGTAGAATATAAAGTAATAGAATATTACAGTATGTTTACTCTTCACTTTCTCGTCCTTCACAGAAGCATTCCGAATTGTTTCACCTATTCTCTAGAGGATGCCTCTGCTACTTCTGGTAATTAGCATACTGACATTATTATAAGGGCGGTTACATTCAGTATAAATTTTCAATCATGCTGCATATAAATCTTTGATATTGTGAATGTATAATTTTAAGAATTATTCAATGAAAATCGAACATAAAGGAAATAAAAATTAGTAACTTTGATTTAATTTCCAGTTGGAAAAGATTGAACTTTTACTCAGGGCTATATTATAATAAATAAAATTCTTACTGGAAACACAAAAGCTTAAAAATTCTTACATTGAAACATCTATAGTGTTTCTATAGAAATATTCGCATTGAAACATATTCACTGTGATGTTATTAAAAGAAATTTTGGCATACATCTTTGAAAAAAAAAATGCTCTTAATTCTGATGACAATTAAAAAGGATCATGCAACATATTTTAATTCTGTCAGTTTACTCAATATCTACATCATCGCAAAATAAACTTTTTATGTTAAAGCTTAGACATACCCTGAATTAATAAAAATAACTTCATTATTACTGCCAAAGGGGGGGAGGGTATATTCCCGATAACACTCACAACATCACAAATGAACAACTATAACACTTATATTGTATTAAATAAATATATCAGTTAAATAGTTATATTGCAATAGTTAAGAGTTACTTGAATACAAACGTACTATGAAAGATTAGAAAAAGTAACTTTAAGTCAAATATCCACTAGAACACTTTAATAATTTCAAATCATAAACTATTTTTATTATTCTGAGTCGAACATGCACCTATATTTCATTAAAGAAATATATCCGTTTAATAGTTATATTGCAAGAGTTAAGTGTTACTTGAAAACAAACGTACCTTGAAAGGTTTGTAAAAGTAACTCTAAGTCAAATATCGACTAAAAATTGTAATAATTTCAAGACATAAACTATTTTTGCTGTTCTGAGTAGAACATACATATACCATTTTATTCTTTGTAAATAAATCAATTATTTTCTCCTCCTTTCCTTGGTATAATTAACTGCTTTGACATATCAATCATTATAAGCTACATATCACTACAAAAAGTAAATTTAATCGTTAGAAAGCTTTATGTTATTTAGAACGTAATTAGTGCTCTTTCCTTTTACAAGAGAAGAAAAGGATCGAGTTGATTGATATATTAATTTTAGTGAAATAAACCTACCAGAGAAAAACCTCATTTTATTTTTGATGCTTATAAAAACTAGTGAAATGTTAAAGTCATATTCAAAAAGTGTTACTTCTGTGAAATAGGTAAAAAGAAAGAAATTTACTCTGAAATGCAGTTCATTTTACATAGTTAACTTTAAATCGTTGTTTCCTTGTATACAAAAACTACAAAAAATTAATCATATCTACCTTATTGATTCATTACGATCACAAGTAAAATAATTTCTTTGCATTTCATTATCCTTTGGTGATAAGACAAACCTCATCAAAACAAGCTGATTAAAAAAAAACGAAAATACTTTATATACAAGATATAGTTTCTCAAATTAAATACATCTTGATGGAGTATATAAATTATTAAATTATCTCTTCGGGAAAGGTAATAAAAATTTCAATATTAGGAAAACTTATATTTATCAGAAATTAAGAGATGAATCTTCAATAAAACCAGATATTTTCAAAAACAATGCATGCATATATAAATAATGCCTTTTGAAACTCTGTAAATAACTTGTACTCATAAGAGAATGCTCTTAATTAGTGAACCATGCACTAATACATAACAAGACAGAAAATGTCCCTTTATAGTGAAGCATCCAACAGTTCTTTTATTTTTGCGAACAATGAAGTAATGCTTAAACTAGAGTGCTATTGTTAACTTTTACAACACAGTTTTATTTTTAGTAAGAAATACTCGTACATGAACTGTAAAACAAGTTCTGTTCCATTGTATCTCAGTAATAATGAAATAAAGGATGTGCTCCAAATATAGAAAAATTAAAATACCATCGTTACTTGTATAAAAATAAAGAGACACTGAAAGCTTTTATAATCTTAATTAGAAAATATCTTTCAAAAAGAAAATATTCACTTATATTGTCTTAACGAAGATACGTGCATCTTCTTGATAAAAATTTATAAAGGCAATTTATCAGAAAGGTATGTTTAGAATCTTTCATTTTAAAAATAATGAAGAAAGGAACGCAGTTTATTGTAAAACTTGTAAAGAATTATGTTCACGAAATATTTTAAAAACCAAAATAATTTAACCCACATCGTTTCGTTAAGTAGAAATCAATATTTCTTGAAGTATATTTTACACAACAATATATTTAAAGATAAGAGCTCTTATTTTACAATTTCAAATTATTGCTTAAGTTAGTGTTCCTGTAAATATTCTAATTGTTACAAAGTAATCATTTTTACTCAAAATATTCTTGAAAATTACATGACTCATACGCTCATGATCCAAATAATTGTATTTAAGAATACTTTTAATAATTTGGAACTTAATCTAGATTCAACAAATGTACTTAAAACTTTAGATGATTTTTTCAATATTTGTAATCTGAATAAATATTTATGTAACATTTATTTGAAAAACAAAATGGCTCATGAAAGACATTTTTATTTTGTTTAAGTTATCTTCTCTTCGAAAATTATTAAAATGTTTTAATAAGTGCTTCCGTTTTCATAAAATTTAAGCTGGAAATTAAACTAAAATAAACAGCATTAAAAGTAATGCAAATATTGTTTGCACACGAGAATAAATCTTAGTTGCTTGGTTAGTTTGAAGTCAAAATGTATTTGAAGCTGTTATTTTTGAAATTTCGAAACAAATTAAAAAGAGTTAGGTTATTATAGGGTATATTTGCACTTACTTTTTTATACAACCATTTAACTTAAAATCAAAATTTTTCGTTTCGCAGTTAAACTTTATTTTTTCAAAAGATCGACGATTGATTTTAAGAGAAAGACAAATTTTATTTTCCTTCGAAGATACTTTCAACACATAATGGCAACACAACTATGTCAAATAATTAACACATTTTATTAATTGAATCATATTTATGGTTTGTATGCACTTATATTATTTTATTAATTTATAAAATTCATTAAAACTCCTGAAAGATTACAACTATTTTTGTATTTAAAATTTGATTTTACTGATATAATATCTTTTAATTTTAAGAACGTCAAAAGGAACAAATGAAGCAAACCTGAATAGTAGAGAAATTCGAAGAACAATTACGGAAATAATTTCAAAAAAGTGACACGCCGTAGTGAAATTAAGGTAAAAATTACTTAGTTACATAGAAATTTAGTAAAAGATCCAGAAAGTATCTTAGTTCCATGATATGAAATAATATTGAAGAATTTTTATTCGTCAGCAATATACAAAATCACTTTGAATGAAGGGCAGGTAAATTTCGTTCTTGCAGAACTTTATTTGTACAGTTCTATATTAGTGAAGGGAAAGTATTCAGTTTAATCATTCCACTTAAAAGATCTGGAGTTTTGCTGATCCATTTAGGAACTGAGTCATTTTCGGAAATGGGTAAGTTAATCACACAATTTGTTATTTTGAATTTTCTGGTCTCTGCTGAAATGAACAGTAAAGACCAAGTAATAATCTTAATTGCTCAGTTTTCAAGATGAAAATGCATTCTCGTTATGTCTTCAAAAAAGAATCAAAATCACTCCATCGTTTACTAAATGAGGTATACTGATGTAGATACAAATCCGAATAAAATTTCTGTCGGAAATTTGCCTGAGCGCGTATATTCTAAATATTAAAACTATTAATAATAAGTGTTAGACAGTACATTTTAGAAAGCTGTAAGGAAAG
>BMAW01067601.1:80589-103553 GCA_019974015.1 Nephila pilipes | reverse complement strand
TTGTTCACTTAATTAAGCAAAATGTTCAAAGAGGAATATGATAATCTAGTTAAAGTGTAATACAGACACACATGCTTAAAAGAGATGTTTTCTTCTTTATTGAAATGAGCACAATATTACACTTTAGGGATAAATACAGAATTTTTTTAAATATTTTTTCTATAAAGAAACGTGTTGGTTGGGGAACAAAAAATTTTTAAAGATAAAATGAGATTAAACATTCTCATATAGCTGTTCTAAACGTGAAATTACGTTAAATAGCTTTGGGCTTTGTAGAAGAAAGAGATTAGATTTTCCTTAGTTTCCAAATTAAAGACAAGGAAATTAAACTGAAAACAGTTTGAAAAGAATTCTACTTTATACCGACAGTTGTAAATGTTAAAAAGGGGATATTACAGGTTATTAAAAAGATTTACTAAAAGCTTTTTGAATTTTTTTTTTAATTCGCGCTTCTTTTTACATTTGAATAAAGATTTACACTTATATATATATATATATATATATATATATATATATATTTAAATACTTCACATAAATTCATAGATGTTCTGTACAATTTCTTTCAAAATACACTGGAGATTTGAAATTATTCAATAATTATATATCTTATATGCTGCTCCTTTATAATTTAGAAACTTTAAATTTAAAACTTAATTAATAGGAGGATTAATTTATTAAATTAGAAATGCATGAAATAAAAATTTTCTATATTTGCTTGTTTGTAATCAATAATAAATTAAATGTAAGTACAAAACATTTCTCGCTGAAACTCAAATATGTGTAAAACAACGAATTTTTGAGCTATAAAATCTTTAGAACGTAATTTTCTGTATCATTCATTTGTACCAACTTTTCTTTGAAAAAGAAAAAGGAAAAAAAAAAAAAAAATAAAAAAATAAAAAATAAAAAAATAAAAAACAATCAGTAACAATTTACAATTCAGGGAACTGTTTTTATAAGTATCATAAAGTATTCTTCTTTCACATTTATAATGATTTAAAATTAATCCATCTTTCATTTGAAAGCTTAAAAGATGCGAGGTTTTCTTAAAAAAGGTTTGGAAATCTAAAATTTCATATAAAATTAAAAAGATTTTTACTGGATAGTCTTAAACTAATTTAGCTCATTTTTGTAAATAGTCAATAAGTTAATTTTTTGTGGTAAATATAATGGAATTATTACGCATATATTCATTATCCATTATTTTGGGATGTTCAAACTGTTTTTTCAAATTAATAGAAAAAAAATATAGTAAAGCGAATATTAGTTTTATTTTAAAATTAATTTTATTTTATTATTAAATAAAAAGTGCAAATACATTCCCCCAGAAGTATCGAAACATATACTACTGAAGAAGCTATTTTAGTTAAAACCAACTAAATTAATCATTTTCACCAGTATTCTTAAAAAATTTTGAGTAGGTCATGAAATAATCCGTAAAATTATAAACATTTCTTTCTAACTCATCATCTTTGAGATGTGTGTAATTCACCTATTTTTAGGATAAATTAAAAAAACATTTTCCATGGGGAATTTTATAGTCATTTTTCTACAGTGTAACTCAATACATTTGATTTTCGAGAACTAAAATTAAGTATTGAAAATGTTTAAATATGGTCTATTTATATCATGAATTTTTGAAAAATATCTTATTGCTGCTTATCGGAAAAAATTGTTTTCAACTGTGGTCCAAATGTGTACTGTACTTTGACCATGGATACAGTACTCAGCAGTAAACTGATGAAGAAAAGCACAAATGTTTAAAATAATTATTTCTGTCAAACACTTTTTAATACGAAAAAAAAATTATTTAACGAAAAATCGTTTTAAGTAAGTCATATTACAGAAAAAAAAATTATTCTAATGTTTGGTACATGACTCTTAGTTATAGTACATTAAATATTTTCAATTGCATTTAAGCAGCAACGTAAGGTCTATATTTAAATTCAAATTTAGAATCAGTATTTTAAAAGGCAATGTCTTAAAATGTTACTTAAACTTTACCTGAAATTTAAATGATTATATAGCAAACTGATAAATTCATTCTTGCCCTTTAGTGGAACGTATTAAAACCTAAATATACTCTTACCCCTTATGCATCGAAAACTTCGTAATAAATATTAATTAACTATCTTTTATTGATTAAATGTAGACCATACTTTTTAATAGAAGTTGGCAGTTCAAAACTCCGTAAGTGCTGATAAGTGATATCTCTTAAAAGACGAAACTTCTTAGGTTGAAAATTTACTCCAATATTCTGCAAGTCTTAAGAAAATTATCTCACGTTCAGTAATATGTGTCAAAAGTAATTTTCCTTACTTAACGTAATTCTCATCGAATTAAATCTACGAAAAGAAATTTAAGACGATTTTTAAGCTATTTCAATATTCAGTTTCTCCAGACATAAATTTTCTAATATGTTCCCTTATGTGTATGGGGAAGTAAGTTTCTTCTAATATCAACTTTACATAAATTATTCTTTCCTTCCTGAAACATTTCCCCTCGTAAATGGTTTTTTTCTCGTCTTCTTATAATTAGTTACTTGTTTCAGACTGTAATTACGACCTTAATCTATATATTTTAGTAAATTTTTGACTTTTAATATGTACTTCTAAATTTCTTCATTGGCCTTATTTTGAAATATTAAGGTAAATGAGTCATTAAAAAACTCCCATTTTAATCTTTTTTATATTTCACTGCTAAGAATTAGATGTACTTCGTTGATTCTGTGGATGAACCTGATAAGCAGAAGTTTTGAAAATTGAATTTTAAATATGTAAGATAGAAAATATCTTTATTAGCATTTTTCTCAAAAATATTTTCTTTTTAAGAATTCTAATACACTCCCATCAAGTTTCAATTTATCCATAATGATATCTTCAACGTTATAAAATCAGGTTATTCTTCCTTCAGTGAATGTAGTTTTTTGCTAATGAATACTTACAAATTTTAATCACTATAAAAATAAGGGAAATCTGATTAATAAAATTCAATTTTTTAAAGATTTTTTTTTTAAATTCAAATTTTGAAATAGTAATTACATTTAGCGTTGCACTTTCTATGGACTCTGCAAATTTTAAAAATTATAAACGCACTAGATTTTGTTCCAGATGTGCCTGAAATAAGTACACGATCATGTAACAAACGTAAATACAGCTATTTATTATTAATTGCTCATACATGATTATTCATTTATATAAATGGAGTTATCTTTTCGCTAAAATACAAATGTATTAATATATCTTACAAATGTATAAATGTGCTAAAGGGCCGCTATACTCCAGTGAATACGGGAGCGAACTTGTCCCTGGTGTTGTTTCCGTCGAATTGCTGTTCAAATCTAATGCCACTGAAAACCAGCCGTGTAATAGTGCTGGTGGGATATGAAAGTGTGGAGAGAGAAAGGCGCCAACTCAGCCATCATGTATATCACCTGACACAGATTCAAAATTGTGGCCTCGGTCGCTAATAATCCTTGTGTTGATTCTTAGTGCGATGTTAATAAAAACTGTACAAAAATCTTATAAGGAGAAAAAATTTACTTCAGAAAAATATGGGTATTAAGATGCTATTATTATTAAATCTATGTCCAACTCTGAATGCCTAGACATCATGTATCACGATCTACGTCAGCAACTCTATAACTGATTTTCAATATTGCCTCTATGAGTCTACAGTTCCTTTTCAGTGTGATCGCTCCTTCCGACTGCTATGTGAGTGATAAAATAAGCGGAAACTAGAAAATATAATTCAACTTAGTTCTCACATATTTTTGTTATCTGCTGAAGATGAATGTGGGAACGCTGGATGAAGTACATTTAATAAATTGGTGTTCAAAATTAAGATAATTTTCCGATTTGATCGATTATCTCTAGAACTACTGGACAGAGTTTAATGAAATTTGGCTTGTACATAGGATGCATATGATACAAAAATATAACCATTCAAAAATTATAATACACATGCATGATCGTGTGTAAAACTCATTGGAATCACATGGTATGAAACAGCTTTTGCAGAATGAAACAAAAAAATTGGTTGATAGAGAGTATGGTCCCCTCTTACAGATATACATTCCTCGCACCGTAAATGTATGCTGGAGATAAGGGAATTTATGAGTTCCTGTAGCAAATATGTCCCACTCGTTCCCAAACGCTGTTTTCAGGTCTTGGATGGTTCTCGGAAGGGGCTTGCGAATTGCAATTGCCCTCCCCAGAGCGTCCCAGACATGCTTTATAGGATTGAAGACTGGAGATCTGGAGTAGCTGTAGCATCCCTGCTATGTCTCGCTATAATGGACAAACGACAATCTTGTCTGACTGTCGAGGCTCTTGGACGACCTTGCCCAGGCTTTCTGTTGGCGGATCCAGTATCCTTAAGCTGTTTCTATAAGTTGGGCTCAACGTTGGGCTTTAAATGGAATTCTCTGCAAATCTGCATTTAAAAACGGCTTGTTTCTAGCCTACCCACAATTCACCACCTCATTCCATCATCTAAACATTACTCAGTTTTACTGTTTGAGTTTTAATTTAAGCGATTGCTGCAAAAAACATCACAGAATTCTGCAAAATGTGCTAGCGAACGAAATGCGGATTTTGGCGCACGCGCTTATAAACCCTGTTTTTCGACTAATTCCCCCCCCTCCCACACACGTATACGCTTGCGGATACAACATACAAGAGTTGCATCTTTTGGATCAAAGCAGTGTTTTTATATTTCGTTCAATTCTTTTCATGAAATTCGACAATATATGCAAATTTTCTTAATTTTGATCACCAGTGTAGAATACATTGAAAAGTACATAATACCAGCGAACGAATTAAGGATAACAAGGAAATATTTTAGAACGAACCTCAGAATACTACACTAGAGAAATATGCGTAAAGCATGCAGTATATAGTACAGAAAAGACAGATTTTTTTTAAAGAAAAAAACATTAGTGTCTTTATAGCTTGTAAATTTATGACATGTATATATAAATTTACAAGCTATAAAGACAAACTATAAATTCATACTCAAAGCGAGACAAAAAAAATGACATTTAAAACTAAAAAAGCAAAATTATTTAACGCGTTTCTTTCCTTTCTTATTTATTTTTCAATATTATCTTTTTCCTTTTGAAATATTCACTCTATTTTTCTCGAATGTTTTTTCCAACACATTTGCTCTCATCAAGTTGAAAACATAATCATATTTTAATATAAAAGTGCTTTATTTTAAAACGTTTTTCTGAATTTTTTTTTCAGATGAATTTTTAACTTCACATATTGAATATTATTTTCTTTCTCTTCAGGAATATTTTGTTTAAGATTTTGTTAATTTTTAAAATACTGAAAACAAAACAAAGTTTCATAAGAAATGTAACTCATAAATAAATAATTAAACTGTAAAAACAGGTAATTTTATATCTTTTTCTTAAGATATCTGTCTGAAAACTGAGGATTGAAATTCCCATCTAAAACTTTTTTAATGCTCTATGTAAAATCTAATATTATATTTTTAGTGTTATTTAAACTTATTACTCTACTAAATTGCTTAAATATTCGTTCTTTTTTATTCATTCACTTTGTATCGAAAAAATGTTCTCTCTCTCTGTATATATATATATATATATATACATATAAATGCAAGCTTTATTTCAAAATTTTAACATTTGATGTAAAACTCAGTTCTAACATAATGATATCTTCCGTGTCTCATATTCTAATATTTTTTTGTTTCTCTTTAGCAAGCCAATATTGATTACTAACTATTTATAATAAACACAAAATAATATATGTATAAACATAATGTGGCATAATTTTTCTTCCACAATTCGTGCCTTTTCCGGTATTATATTTTAAGGTACATAATATAATAATAATAAAAGATTTTTTAAAATTATTAATTCATTACAATTTATAGAATACTTGAGCAAGTTAATTAATTAAAATCTTTTTCTTACTTACTTCACTAATTTTAATATTATCTAGATACAATAATGATCTGTATAGCATTTGAATCAAAGGGTCTCAAAATAGAGATGATTTAATTATTCGTTGTATGTTAGTTGAGGTTAACAGACTTTGCCTTCATGGAAAAAAAGAATTCTGTAAAAGTTAAAATGTATGTTCCGTGTTCTACACTTGTAGAATACAATTCTAATTACCACTGATTTCTTAAATTTTTTTCTATAAGTGGCATATTCTAACTTACGTTTGTTAGCATCATATTTTCATTTTGTGGTAAATACACTAGAACACTATTTTCAAAGCAAATTAAAAAATTATTGTTTTTAAAAAATTATGAACGGAAGTCAGTTTGTGACGTTGGGCTATTCGCGGGTTTCTCTTCACTAATCTTGGGGATTTTTAATTAAGATTAATTGCTTTATATAAACAACCTTTTCCAATAATGAAACGTGAATATTCAAATCACAAGCAGGTAGAAATAAAGTGAAGCGACGGAGATAGGAAATATATAAACTCAGCTTGAGAGTCATGATAGAGGTCAAGTGGTTTTAGCGTTTGGCATTTGTTCCAGAGTAGAAGTCGGAACCGAGAATATTTTTAAATTATAAGCTGTTTAGTGAAAGTTAGAAGTTAAGATAGTCTCAGCTTGACATTAGAGATAAGAGTCTGTTAATTTGCTATTGATAGATCAAGTTAGCATAATTAGGGTGTTATCCAAGGGAGAGTGTTATATCTATCGCTATACTAGCAATTTGTCAATAAACTTAGTGTTAAAACCTATGTGACGTCTTAATGAAAGCTTTATTGACCTTTAGCGTTAGTGCTTTGAGTTTACTATGGCACAAGAGGCGAACAGGAATAATCTGGTGTCACAAGTTGAAAAGTTAGTTACATTGCTTCTGACAAAAAGTAGGATCGAACTTTTGCTCTAATTTCAGCATCACTCTAAAATTCAACATACAAAAACTACTTTTTGACATAATCATCTTTTTAATTAAATATTTGTCGAGAAGTGGTGTAAAATGTGTTATATCTTCTGATAAAACTCCTGTCCAACCTCTGACTAACATTGTTGAGTTGCATCTTCCAAATAATTAATAAAGTCATATTACACCTTTAAAAGCTCTACTTTTATTAAATCGAAAATATGGAGGTCTCTTGGTGCAAGATCTGGACTACAATGATATTAATTCTCCGTTTTCCGTTTAAAAGTGGTCAGAAGATTGCTCTTTAGTTTGCAACATGATCTTTCGTATTATTATGAAGAAGCACAATGTCCCTCGAAAGTTTAAGTAGTCGTCGATCTTGATGTGGTTATTGCGAAATTTTTTAAAATTTTACAAGGTGGTGTATTAATAGGATACACATTGGTGGCATGAATTTGGTATGAATCACATCTTCTCCTCCGAAAACTTCGTTGTTCGGGCTGTTCCGTACTTTTTTCGACTCGAGAAAGAGGTATTTTTTTACTCGAGGGAACTACGTTTCATTTGAGATGAGGAAATTTGAGTAAAATCCCGTTAACGGTCACAATTTGACCAAGATAAATTTTCTTCCTGTAGATTGCGATGTGGAAATGCAAAAGCATTTTCAAACCGCTTCCTGTTGGTTTCATCAGTTATAGACCAGGAATCAATCAACCACAAAGTATGAGGAATTTACAATACGTAACAATAATCTTATGAACGATTCCATGGAAAATATCCAATTCTTTGGATTTCGTCTGCTGTTACGAGTCTGCAAAGATTAATATATTCACGCGAGCAACGGTTTCAGAAATGGTTGAAGTATTGGTCTTCCTTCACTGCAAGCGTCATTAATATCCGTTTTGCTATTTACTAGACTACTTTGCGGTTGCAATTTCACTGTACACTTTGGACAATGTCTCATAAATTTCTGTTACGAGAAAAAAAAAGTTACGTTAAAAAAAGTTACGAGATTTGGCGTACAGAAAACGAATCATAGTATGTACTTTTAACTTGAATGTCTCCGGCAGCTGCCGGGACATTTTAAATAAAGAAAATAAAGAAATTTTGTTACAAATACTCCTTTACAAAAAATTTTACAAAACAGTGCAATTAACCTTTTGACTGAATTTAAGTAATACCTTAAAGACAAAAAAATATAATTATACTGCTTACATTAAATATACATTATCTTTAAAAATTAATTAAATTTTCTTTTTATTAAGGAATTAATACAGTGTCACAAGAGATATAAGAGAAAGTACTTGACAAGATACATTGTTTAAGATAAATGTAGCGTTTTTCCTTAGAAAAGTTCCTTCAGAAAGTTGAAAAAGGATTAAGCTTTGATAAATTCCTTCACACGAATGTGTCTGGGAAAGTCGTTAAAGTTTTTTTTTTCTACTTTAAAGTGATTGGTCCAGCTCAAAGAACTCTCATTAAAATCAAAATTTTTTCCTCAGTTCAATAACTGTAGTTACGCTAAATTAATCTTTAGGGAACGTAATAAAGTTTATAAAGTTGTCGAAAATGATTAGAAATAGAAGCATTTCAAAATTATCTTTTCTTTGTGTTCTTATTTTCTTAATAACTTAACCGCGAATCAACACATACACACACACGCACACACACACACATATATAGTGGTTGCCAAAAGTGGACAATTTTAGAAATTTGTTTGTTTTTGAACTATATAAACTTATAGAAAACTTTACGTTTCATAAAATTCAAAATCGTGCATACAATTTTAAAGAAATTTAAATAATTTAAATCTGAATTCAATATGAAAAAACAAGATTCAAATATTTGCAATACAAAAAGAGTTAAATAGCAATAATCATAGATATGCATTAGATACTGATGATTGCAATTTTTGTATTTATAACAATACAAATAACAATTTATATAATGTTAATCGGCATTATTTACTCAATTTTTAAGTTTTAATTTAACATTTAAAAGAAAAATGCAAATATAGTAAGTAAAGAAACGTGTGGCTGCTTTTTTAAGAAATACATTTTCTTAGATTATAGTTCCCCTGATTGTTAGTATATCTTGATATTATATGAATAATTTGTCTTATTATTAATTCAGGCCCCTGACACTGCTTTATTTTATTACTTAGTAAGTATTTATTGTCATACTCAAAATTGAATATTATAACTGTATATAATTATTAATAATTTTATGAATATTATATTATTTTCTTTAGACTATTTAAAAACTACTAAATTTGTTTTATCTTGTTCTTCACAAACAACGTTTTCCTAATATGATGACTAATAGTTTATAAAGGTCTTTAATAAATTATTAATACACAGCTAGAGTGAAGAAAGGCAAAAATATACATTTCAAAATATTCATTTTTTCCATTTGTTATAGCCTGAAATTAAATCATTTTATTTTATTCTTCCTCATTCACATATATTTTTAGCATTATATTCAAACAAAAAACAGTGAAGGGAAGTGTTTCAATCAGATTTGTAGCAAATAAATATCATAAAACACTTCCGAATCTATTTTTATGAAATAAAATATAGAATCTCTTTTACTGTAAATTTGCTTCTGTAACCCAAATGTAAATTAATAAATGCATTTAATTCAAAAGACATTAAAATTTTGATTAAACATTACGCGCAAGTGGCCTAAGTTAATAAAAAAAATATTGTAGATTTAAAATAGACAGTAATTTCTGCATCCAAAATCAAATTTTGTTAAATAAACAGTTTCCTTAAACTTAAAGAAAATTGTGATAAATAAAGAAATAAAACTTCCAATGGAGAATCATTTGTTTTAAAGCAACACTTCCCCAGACATAAAAAGTAAAACGGTCTATAAACTATTTCCCTCGCCGTTTTTCTTTTCGGTTATATTTACCATGAGGATATAAAAGGAGAGAAATATCCTGTAAACATTCCTTCCGTATATATTCCCTGAGTTGTGTGCACAGATGCCAAATACCTTAGCAGTACAAATAGTCTGTAACAAAATGTGTCTTTTCTCTTTATTAAATGATTAAATGCAATTGGATTGATTCTTTGATTATATAACTAGTTTCAGAGAAAAGGAGTAGCAAAAGTTAATAAAAATGTCTTGGAAAATAAATCAAGCAGAAACATTTAAATTCTGAAACTATAATTCTTTTCTTATATATTCGGAAAATTGTATATTACGGAGATCAATCCTCTTTAACATACATTGTTTAGAAAAGAAACTTTGATTTAAAAAGTATAACTTAATCATTTAAAATGTTTTAGAGAAATATTTAAAGTAACATGTGTTTCACTATACTTTATGTTACTGTTTTAAAACTCTTGTTAAGATTTTAATGTAACTACTTGAGTTAAGATCTTATTTGTCTTCTCGGACTTAGATTTTGATTTTTTAATAATATATTATAGCATATTTGCTTGGTTATTTTTAAAATGCTTGGTTATTTTTAAAATGCTTGGTTATTATTCTCTAATTCCTGATAATAATTATTATATATTTTATCTTAAATTATTATTGTACTTCTAACTATTGTTATTCATTTCGATTAAACGAAAAACATTTTAAAAAGCGATGGATTGTAAATTAGCTGTAGTAATGCGAAGGAAAAATCTTGGAACTGCCAATCAAACTCCCCAGATGTTACGATTTCTTTTAATTCCACAAAACAATACTAACAGTACAATTGAAATGAATCATAAAATTACTTTCTACCAAAGTAATAAATATAATTATTGACATAGCATAAAGGACGAGAAACGAATATTTCAAAATTAGAAATTCAAAATGGTATCAAAATAAGTGGTGAAATGCTCGTACGCATAAACTTTAGACTGTTACTCACTTTAGCTTGTACATATATATTTGTTTATTACATAAGTAACAAAACTTTATTTAAATGCCTCAGACTTTTAAGTAACTATATTATTACTTTTTAATTACTATTGATTTTTTTATCATTAGAAGTTTTTAATTATATTTTTAAATAACAATTTTAGCTGTTTATTTTTTCACACATGTCAATAATATACTCTGTATGTCACGTTCAATATTTTTAATTCATAACTATTTAATATTTTGTACCTATTAGTATTTAATACTTTAATTCATAAGTATTAATATTTCTATATTTTTTCCTTAATGATAGTTTTGCCTTTTAATTTCTCTTACTTTTAATACTCTTTTCTCTATTTCTTTTTGAAAGAGCCTTTTTATTACGTTTAATGTTTCTTATTTCATTGTCTCCTTTTTATTCAACTCATTTAGTTACGCTTAAATATTGAAAATGCGATTAAATTTAATTAACAACATTGAATATACAAAATAAGAATTCAAGAAATTTTATTGAATGCATCAAACTTATAAAATCTACACCTGAAATTGAAATTTGACATTCAGAAATCATAGCTGGATGTCATTATATTGAACTACTCACGTCAAATCTGGAAACGAATTCTTGTTGTTATGCGACTCCTACTTTCTACAGGAAACTTCATAATGATTTTAGAGTCCAATTTTATTTTCTATGTAGCATTTCTAATAATTCTCTGTAAAATTTCGTAAGTATGAGGCTTGAAATTCAATTCTATTTTAAATAAACTACTATTCTAAGGGCATCAAAGATATTAATGTCTTAAAAATAAAATAGAGAACTTTCTATTCTCGTCCAAAGAATAATAAATGTTTTTGAAAAAGTCTAGTGGGGATGAGATAACATTTGATTTATTTCAAGCTATTTGTAAATTGCCGAATATTATAAATTCTTTATAAGAAATAATCATAAATTATTATAGAAATTTTCTTTAGTTATGAAATATCAACAGAAATGTATGATTATCGTTTCTTTACGCATTAACCTTTTTTCGTTCTTCGTATTCATAAGATATTCTAATTCGTCGTAAGTTATCAATGCAACTAACTTTTAATTTAATATAATTGCTTAGTTTCCTAATTTTGGTTACAGAAATATAAAATAAAAATAATAGGAAAAGTTTCCTCTCCTTTGAGTAAAAAGAAATTGACAAAAATGCTTGTTTTACAAAATTTTTGTACAGTAACAGTGCACTCTTCACATTCTTAACAGTCAGCTGACGAAAAAAGATAGGGAAACAAATAGCTTGCTACAAGAGAATTACTTTTCAAATACGGTTCTAGATTTCTACTATTTTTACTGTTACTTTTTTAGACTCGTGTAAAAATGTTTACATAAGATTGGTAGCAGAAACAGAACAAGAGAATTCGATACTTTCGTTTTTTGTTCGTCGAAGATGCTTCTTTTCTTTGCTAGTGGAACGCATGGCAGTCAGTAAATTGAAACTGAATTCGTAATGCCAAAAGCTTTCGAAATCGTCCCTTTTTCCCTGTAGGAGAAAGAACATTTGAAAATCTCTTAAGCAAAAGAACACTCGAGATATTTGTTCAACATTACTTATTTCCTTTGTATGTGTTTACTCTGTTGTTACCTTTATTTCGGAAAATAGTAAGAAATCTTCTGAGAGTTACAATTTGAAAAGATCTTTTGATAGAGAATTGCTTCAGAATCGGGATGATTTATATAAGCAATCATCATAAGGTGTAGAACAGCAGTGAAAGAATTAAGCACCTTAAACATGGGTAAACTATTCTAAAGTTTTTTTTCAAGACTAAGTTGAATTATTTTGCCGTTTATAATAAACCACTCCAAATTGATTTCTTCTTATGATCCCTTTCAACCAATAAGTTAAAATGAAATTTGGAAATATTTGTAAGTTGAAATTTAAATTCTTCTTTAATAACTGTGCACGGTTAAAACTGTTCTTGCTCTTGTATAATCACAAAACGTAATTATTATTTTCGAATAAATTAAATAAGTTATTGAGCTAAAATGAAATATTTCCTTATTACCGATAGCTTAATTTTTTTCTTAGAAAACACTGTATTTTTGAATAAACTTTACATCTGAAAAAAAAAATCTCTATTTGTCTTTTTTAATTTTCATGCATTTTCAAGTTTTATACATTTTTCGACATGTTTCCCCATTTTTTTAAGTAAAATAAAATATATTAATGTTCATAACCCTTACGAATATGAGATAATTTGTTTGTGTACATATTCAAAATTTAGCTTTAAAAATAAAATAAAAAATATTTCTACTTTTTATAGCGCACTTGTTAAATGATAATATGCTTGTTTTTCTGGGGGTTTTTTGGCACAGTTATGTTTAAAAAATAAAATTAGTTTATTTTTCTTGAAAGTTTATCTTGAGCAACAATTTATATTCCTTACTTAACACTTTCTAGCTTAAAAGTGAATAAAAGTAAAATTACTATTGCTTATTATGGTTTTATTTATCTCATTTCATTAATTTATTATATTCATTGCATCAAATCAGATTAAATTATATTTAAAACTATGTTTTACTTATGTTCATTTTATTTATTTTTTTTTCATTTTAACAATTGCATTAAAATATATTTAAATATATATTTCAATTTTAACTAGTCTTAAAGTAATAAGTATCACACACACACAGGTAACTTATATATAATTAAAATTATTAAAGAATTCATTTTTTAAATATATATATCTAAATATTTCTGATAGAATTATCGGTATGAAACTGTGATCATAAATTATTCGGGAAAAAACTAGTAAAACTATAATAGTAAAAACTAATCA
Organism: Nephila pilipes; assembly: GCA_019974015.1. Lineage (NCBI taxonomy): Eukaryota > Metazoa > Arthropoda > Arachnida > Araneae > Nephilidae > Nephila > Nephila pilipes. Next base: position 89,989 of record BMAW01067601.1, on the reverse strand, counting down.
AAGAAAAACGTATTTACTTACATTTTATTTAATAATTATAGTTAATATTCAATAATCATGACAGTATATTTAATGTATTCAAGATAATTTTTAAAAATATGTATTAAACATTCATTCAAAATAAAAATTAAGTATACACTTATATATATATATATATATATATATATATATATATATATACACATAAGATTTTCATACCCTTTTATAATTTTGGTAACAAAATATCCTCCTGGATAAAAATTAATCTTTAAAAGGAATGCCTTAAAAATACTATAAATCTTGGAATACATTAATTCAACCCTTAGATGGTTAGGCGAAACATCTGTTTTGGCTCTCTTATGACGCACAGCGCTTCGATGAAACGGTGACTGAAAATGGCAGCCGTTTTCTTCCTTGTGGCTTCTGAAAATGTCACCCTTTTCTGACGGTGATATGGATAGTACGATTGTTTTTAACAGATAGTTTCTAAAGAATTATTTGCGGTATATTTATGTAATATTTACACCAAATATAACTTGAACTCTTAAGCAATTCAGTAAGTAATACAGGGAACCCATAACTAATTATTTGTTTCTAAGTACTATATTCTAAAATATTGAGTTTTCCAACAATTATTTGCGGTATGTTGAAGTAATATTTAGACCAATTGTAATTAGCTTTTTTAAGCAATTCAGTAAAACTCTTTATGTGTGTGATATTCTTTAAAACATGGGATTGCACATAATGGCGCATTATAGTCTTTGCAATAAATGCGGGTTTCTCTGCGAACTCTTTTTCCATTGCAGTCAAATTTATTGTAACATACTACGTATCTCCTGGTTGTTTTTTTTCTTCTTCTGTAGATAGAGTATAATTTGGGGAAAATGGCATTAAACAGTCTTAAAATGTTAGTACCTGAATCAGCAGGTTTTGTTTTCATACTTTTCTCAGTGTGATACCTCTCTAAAATTCTTTCTACCAATTCAAGTATGAATTACAAATTAGATTTTTATTCCTTTTTCTTTTTCAAAACTAAATCGCTTGAAAAATTGTTATATCCAGTAAATATCGAAATATATATTTATATTTTTTTTCCTTGAAGCAATCCAGTTATATCGTAATCACCAAATTGCTGATCCGTGAGATCTGCGCCACCCATCGTATTATTATAGTCTAATACAATCTTAGGTTTCTCCAATTATATATTCTTCAATTTATTTGAGATTTATACCATTTCAGGATTGTGAACAGAGCTTATAAAATGGACATATTTCTTATCTCTCCATCTTGTAACCATCATCTTCCCTCTTTGATAAGCAATTAATTCTCCTTTATTCAGTTTTTCCGTTTTTAGTTCTTTTGGAAGATCCTGTCTGTTGGGCCTTAATGTTCCAAAAAAATCAGTTTTAAATTTTACTAGCTTTCCCACTAATTCAGCAGAGTTATAGTAATTATCCATAGTAATGCAATACCCGTTGCCTAATAGCGACTCAGATAATGTCAAAACAACCTGATTAGAAAATAAACATTATGTTTCGTGGATATTTCTGTATCTTTACCAACATAAAGTATTATGTACCACACATATACAGTATGGGATTCGTACAACAGAAACACTTTGATTCTAAATCTAGCCCTTTTCAGTGATGAATATTGCGCTTAAGAAAGTCTGCCTATATACAACAACAGACCTTCATCTATACTTATGTCTTGATCGGGTGTATAAACTTGATAAAAATTTTCTGCAAATAATTAAACACAGTCCATATTTTTTTAAACTTAGGTTGAGGATGAGAAGTGTCTATCTTTTATTCCTTTCAAAATGAAGAAATTGCATTATTAAATCAAACATTCTCGAACTAAAGAGATTTGAAAAACTAGGTGTTTCGATTAATTTTCTCCTTGACCAATACCATCTTACTGTTGGTTTTGAAATGATTCCTTGCAAAATTAGTGTTGCTGGAAATACTCTAAGTTCATTTGAAATGATATGAATAGATACCAATGATTTGTGCCTGAAGGCTCTTTGCTCTTAAATGTATCTAAATTTTCAGCTGCAAGAAATTAGATTCTGTAACAATGTGATTTAGAAGTTCATGAGTGAAGAATAGTTCAATGTGTTTCAATGGATCAGACACGCTTGTTACGCTTGCTTTCATACCAACATCTCCTGTAAAATTGAATCGATTCGGAGCTAAAAAACTTGCATTAGTTTTGCACTAATGTCTCGCGCTTGACAGATTGTCGTCGCTCGATTCTTCTTCTGAACTAGAAAAACTATTATTAAACTCTTCATTAGACTCAAAACTTGAAAAAGTGCCATAATCATTTCCGGAAATATATTCATCATCAGAATTATCAAGCTTTCGCTTGTGAACCATTTTTCAGTTCCAAACTCTCACCAAATTACTCAAGAAAATTAACTAGAGTGAAAACAACTGACTCGGCAACATTTTCCCTTATAGTGCAAAACATTTTGCAGTACTCGTACTACCAACTGTACGCATCAAATTAACTGAATTTTGCCAATAAATATCGTTTGTAGCACGAATAACGCAGGATAATATATGTCGACGAACTCAGGTCGTCAGCGTCCATTGGGGGAACGTTCCTCTGCCCGAGTAGAGTTCGGCTGTAACTATTTGTCTCGAAAACTTTCGGACGAGCGGAACTCGTCAGTGTCCATTATGGCATGCTATTTGGTTGCCGAGCTGGGATCATTCATAACCACTGAAATGACAAAAGATAAAGAAGGCTTTATTTTTTACATTCATCACTTTACTGACTGAATTTTGACTTAACATAAATTGAAATACAGCCTATTATTGATTACTATGAATTTTTTTTAAAGTTAAACTTTTAATTTTTAATATCTAATTTTCAAAATAATAATAGTAGAATACTATTAATAATTCTTATGATTTTCCAAAGTGCTACAGATTATGCAAGACCATTATCGAATCGTAACGCAAATAATAGCAACACAAAAAAAAGTGCAACTGTAAATTTTCATCCAGTACTTTACAAAATTTTAGATTTAAAAAAAATTAATCACCTTTTATAAGACGTTCGAAATTTGATTTAAATAAGGAATCATTTTTATATTTAAATTAAATTATTTTTGAATTTTCATTTAAGCAGGAAGAGAGATTCATATATTAAACTTTCTTTGTTTTGTCATATTAAGATTGTTTTTCACGGTGAATAACATGAAATAATCTATCTTATGATTATAGTCTTTTTTAATGGTCTTTTGGTAAAATTCAATCTTGAATTATTCAAAAAGCCCAATGTGTAGTTCACAAATGACAGAGAAAATTCGACTAGTCATCAAAATCTCAACGTGGTGTTGAATAAAAATTAGGATAACTACCAGTTCTAATGCCACACTTATCTACCACTTTTTGAAGTTTTGAGCTCCGTTGTCAACAGATATTATTTAGATCTAGAGAATGTTAATTTAAGTCGAACCAAAAATGTAACCTAGTCTGTACTAGGTGTAGATCAAATTATAATTTGAAATTAATAGTCCTCATTAAAGCAGAACTTTAAGTAAACATATTCTGACATAAACAAATTGTAAGCTATAATGCGATTTATATTTAATCAAAATAAATTTACAAACTCACAGAATATTTTGGAATACATTCTGGCACACAATTTAATTGATCGGAAAAATCTAGCAATACATATATAAGCATTATTACTTCTAATGCTAGTCTGATTTTTCAATTAAGAATTTCGACTGAGAAACGTACAGTTAGTCTATTTTTTATTCATGTACTTTAAGATAAAATAGAAGTTTTAGAAGTTAGCGCTATTTACCAACTATCTATCGCATTTATGTTTAAGAACCTTTTCGTGATATTAGTTTCCATGGAAACAATATACGACTTAATTGTTTCCTCTTAATTGATTTATTTTGCGTAACTGGTTCCTTTTTTAAATGGTTAATTAAATCAAATAGCTGCACTTCAGAACTTTCTAGAGAACATTCCAATCTTAACTTTTCATATTTAATCTATCCAATTATTTATATTACTCTGGTGAAAGAAATATATATTATCATTCTTTTAAGTATACTATTAGATGAAGTATTTAGTAAATGAATATTGCGATCTACGTCAGCAACCGTATTTCTAATACTTCCATAAATTTACAGTCATAGATTCAAAATAACTGCAGAGACGTTAATAAGCTTCTAATTAATAACGCAATTTCAACGGAAAGTTTTGAGTGCTATTTCTCGAAGTAAAGAAACTACCAGTTTCTAAATGAATTACTCTTACATGATAAATTAAATACGATATATCCCCTTTCCTTCTGATGATAAGAAAAATTCCTTAAGCTATTCGGGACAAACTAAAACTAAAATAAATCGAACTTTCGTTATGAAATTGATGCTACTTCTGTAATAAGTTAGTTATATGCAACTGTGGATACCATATGTTGAATGAAAAAAATTTAAACTTTAAACTTTTATCAAGGCTGTATTTATCCGATGATAGATACTATATACTTGAAATGATTTCTAGATTCATTAGGTAATTAAACATTTTCCCCAATGAATAAGACATAAATGACTACCAACATATTCGAAAATATTGCAAGCTTTAAACCAAAGTTCGAAAATACATATCAGAAAAAGACATGACATCACTCCAAATAAGGGGAATTTACAAAAATCGTTTAAATCACTTCAGCTCTGAATACTGATAAATATTTACCGTATTAATTTTTCTAAATATGTACTTGTGGATTCAGCCGTATAAGTAATATTCAAATACTTTAATATTATTGCCGTATTTGTAATTATAATTGGATTTATTTTCACTAAAGAATAATATCTTGTTTATCATTTTTGAAGAAATATAAGTATAGCTTCAATAAATAACCCTAAAAAGTAATTATTAATTCAATAAAAATAGCATATTTGGTATGAGTATGCAACAAATCTCTGTATACTCGTAAATTCTAAAGTAACATACTCCGTTTCCATTCCTAACGCAAAGTAGTTAAATTATGAGTATTAATTTATTTTAAGATGTTATGTTTTTATACTAATTAATTAACTACCTTAAATTATGCAACAAATATTTATCATAAAAAACAGATATTTCACTAGCTATAATTTTACACATGGAATTTTACGTATCAGAGTCAATGCAGTTTTTTTCATCTTATTCTAATATTCATTTTTCATTTTAGCCATGAGAGTTTTAGTAATCATTTCAAAGATTTATTTTTCTTTTCATCCAGAAGTATTCTTGAAGCATTTTCCTTTTCTACACCCATCATATTTCCAAAATATCGTATTGTTTTTCAAAAGAATATTCATTTGGTATCGTAAGCTAAGTTCCTCTATCTAATATTCATTTATATCATCTATAATTTTCTTAATTTCAGAGATAGTTATATCATATACATTAGATTAAATATTGCATCATTTATCTGGTGAAGCAAAAAAATTAAAACAAATTACGAGTAAATAAATAACAAAGAAATGAAACAAAATTTTTATTTGACATATATTCATTGAAAGAAACAAAATCAGAATAGTTTGAAAATCTCATTAATAAACGTTTAGGACTCCAGTATGTGAGAATTAAACTTTAAAAAACTATTTGTGTTTACTTTTTAAAATAACTATTTGTGTTAGTTTACTTTTATGTAATAAGAGCGTTTGCGTTTATTTAAAAAAATTAATTAAGCCTTTGTTCAAAGGTAGAATTAGCATTGTATTTATCCCACTAAGTAACATGTCTTTCAAAGTTTCAAAATGAATCTATTTAATAAAAGGTTTACTTTCTTACAAGTTTAAAGGTAATATATATTTTCTGTATTTGTATAGCATGCTAAGTATTTATATGATTACACTATTTTACGTGTAATGCATGATTAAAATATCTCATTGTAAACTAGTTTAATAAACTCTTGTTTTATAATATATATATATATATATATATTGAATATAATATTTATTTTAAAATGGTACAATTTAGTTAAAATATTTATGTTCTTAATTTTTATACTTTTATGATTTAGAAATTGAGCAGATTAATACAGCTTAAAATAATAAAATGTTTTCATAATATTTCTTAAAAACACTTTTAATTACTTTAGTTTTTTCAAATTACATGGTTGCTCACTTTTTTCATTGGCTTTACAACATAAAAACAGAAGTAGTTTTATGTATACAAATGCTAAAACATTTCCTGGTATTTTTTTAAAGTTTTTTAATTCCAAAATTAAACGACTATAAATTGGAGTATTCTAAATATGTTGGAGATTATTTTATTGTTTTTTTTAATTACAATCATAAATTAACAGGTTATTTCTCTCTCTTTTTTATATAATGAAAGAATAATTTTTTTATTTCTATACTTCACTTAGATATTGGGTGACAATCATATATGTACCGACATTATAGATGAAATAATCGATACACTGAAGTACTATGCAAATGTTAGTTAAACACATTAAAATATATATAAGTATATATGTGTGTTCGTGTGTGTGTGTGTGTGTGTGAACAACTACAATAATAATGAAATATATTAATTCAAGTGTATTTTCATCTATGAACCTACTATTTGTTTCCATGATATACTTAAGAATTCATTCTACTTTATGAAATTGGTAATAAATAGAACAGATGCCTTTTATAAATATTATTTTTAATGTACAGACAATTTGAAAATGTGTTGTAAATTTTAATTTAAGTGATTTTCAAGAAAAATTATTTTAATAAAAATCCCTTTTTTAATAATATCAAATTGCATAGTTATATATTATTAAAGTGAAATCCTTTGGTTAAGTTATACCAATTCATTCAGAATCAATGAAAATAATTAACAGTAGATACGTTAAAGAAAATCATTTTTAGTTTTGATTTCTTTAGCAAGAAAGTTCCGTATCAATTTTGAGTACAAAATTTATAAGTGTGCCTGCATATAAAATTTGTAAATATTATTAGAAATCACGATTAATCAAATAGTTTCATGGAAAATTTTGCTTGTAAATTAAAGCTTTTGAAGATATCATTATGAAAGCTTATCTAGATTTCCTTTTGTTCGCTTATGTCAGTTTCCCAAGTCTCAAGAGAAAAGAAGATGTATTAGACCAAACAATCTGGCAATTACATCATGATGGCTGATCTGAGAAGAATTTCTTCGAAAAGTCAAAGATAAAGAACTGATAAATTCTCCCCCATTACTATGTCTGGAAAAGTAGTTAAGAGCTCTATTTTTCTCCTTGAAAGGAACTCAGAGCACTCACATTTACGTCAGGGTTTTCAGAATTTACTTACCGCAGTAGCTATTAATTGATCCTTTGGGGGAAGTTGGAGCCATGCGTTTAAATAAAATAAGAAGTTTTCGATGCTGCTTCTGTATACTCCGAAGAGAGAGAGAGAGAGAGTTTCCGTACACTTAATAATTAAATAAAGACTTATCGTTTCAGCTAGTGAAAAGTTTTGACAAAGAAGTTGAGAAACAAAAGAATATTACATGCTTTCTTTAAAGAATGTTTCATTCTAATTTAGGAAATACTTGATTCATTTTGACAATTGAAACCTTTTGATATTAGTAGAAAAAAAGTCACTTAAATATGAATTGTATCCAAAAATTGAATAATATAAAATATTTAAGTAGAGGGATACGAAAGAAGAAGGAAAACGAAATAGGAAATAAAATAAGACAGAATACAACATCAGCAATTACGATGTAGTACGCACAAGATGGATCGATAATTTAATATAATACATTAAAATATCGATAGAACAAGAGCTCATCTTTCCCACAGCATTTTAAAGACATAATGGTATGATTTTAAATTACTTAAAAAATAAATAATCAATGTAATTAAGTTAATATAAATATGAATACGTAAAACAAATAAGATATCAACATTAATTTATAAATATAAAGTAACTTAAATAAACTTTGAATAAATTAGGAGTATACCAAACTGTTACTTTTAAGTATAAAAATTCCAGCATGCTAGTGCTAGTTTGGTAATAGGATACAATACCATTTTTTACATTCATAACATCATCCAAGATCTTATTACATTTGTAATATATTCTGAGATTTTATTATATTTCTAATATTTTCTACAACCTATTACGTTTGTAACATATTCCATGATCCTTTTACGCTTGCAACGTATTGCATGTCACTATTTCGTTTATAATAAATTACATGAGATTGTTATAGAAAGAATATATTTCTAGATAATATTACTTCTTTTGAATATTACACTAAAATTTCTCCATTTCTCAAATACGTTGATCGCTTACTATTTTTAACCCTAATGATTTTTGTATTACTTTTGAAAATGTTTTCATATTAAGAGACAACTTAAATATAATTTGAAACATATGTATCTTTAAACACGAACATTAATTTTAATGTACAAAGGAGTATTTAACTTCAGTCATTCAAAAATATATAAATCATACCACCTTTTTATGAATGAAATAGATATGTGTATGAGTGTTACAAATTGTATATTTTTTTAGCGCATTTGCAATTAATTTGCCTCGTTAACTTTGAAACGTATAATTACCATTGTTAGGAAATTGAAAGTTGCATAAAAAAATCATAATTATTTATAAAGAAGGGAAATATTAGAATTCACTGATTTAAAATATTTCAGGAACATAAAATATATTATTAAATACCGAATTCTTACAGAGTATTTCAAAAACGTACATTTTGATGATATACTAAAACGTTTAAAATAGATATCACATTAATCAAAATATTAATAATAATCTGAAAAAATCTCTTTTATATTTACTAAAAATTTCTGGAATTAATCAAAATAAATTTTTATTTTTTTAGTTGACAAATAATTTAGGGCTAAAGAGAAAGAGTGTTCTGTTATAAATTTGATTTGATTCTGAAAAAAAACTAGAATCAGCAGTTTTTCTCATGTGTTCATAAGTAAAATCAGTTTATACATAATAACTCATAAATTTAAAAATTAAATTTATGTAAAACATTTATTTAATACTAGGTATTTAAATTATTTTAATCTAATATCAGAATCACCATTCGTAGAGTATTATTGCTCCTTCATTAGTAACTCATCAGTTTAAATTATTAGTTGTCTCGACATTTTTAAACTAGTATTATAGAAGAAAGCCTTCAATGGTTCAAGGAAATAAATTTATTGATAAAAAATAAGAAGATAAGTTTTAATTCCTTATAATGCATTCTTAAATAACATTTTTGGATTAATTTTGCAGGAATGAAGTGATATAAGATACTAAAAATTTTGCAGAATAATGGCAATAAATCATTAGTAATAAGTCTTACAACATCTCATAATTAAATACTTGTTTGGGAAGTTATTTCAAAAATTTTATTTAATCAATTATATAATATATACATTGATAGTGAATAACAACGCTATA
>BMAW01067601.1:0-72064 GCA_019974015.1 Nephila pilipes | reverse complement strand
TTGTTGTACTTCGTTCAGTTGTATAAATTGGCTGCAATCGAAAATAATTGTAATCATGTAAATACCAAATATTATCACCACATTTTGCGGGGGAGCTATCTAAGGTCAGTGTGTACGTAGATTATTTGATAAGACACCAGAGAAAAAGAGGATGTACAAATGACATCGATAAAGCGTAAACTGCGTTAATTTAAAGTAATAAAAAAGTTATGTATGAATAAGTTATGTTATTATTTTTTAGAGAAAAAGAGATATCTATGTAGATCACAAATTTACATACTGAGCGTAGTTATTGTTCACCAAAGTATTAATAAAAAATACATGAATAGCATTTGCTTAAAAGCTATACGACCAAGTATGTTCTTTGTCCAGGTTAAGAAAAAAATAAAGTAAAAAGTTAAATGAGTAAAAATTATCACTAAAAATAAAAATGTGAAGTAAATGTAGAAAGAATTTCATTAACTATGTCTTAGGAGACGTAAAGTGGTATAAAGTGATCTTAATTCACAGTCCTTATAAATATAAGCCAATTATTTTAATTAAACATAGTCTTTGAGCATTTAATTAGTTAAAGGAGGATGCAATTAATTATTCTAAATAATGTTTTCTTCACTGAGTGATATAAATATATATAGTTCTGACAAAAGAAACTTAAACAATTGATATAGACAGACAAAGAGAAAAAGAGCTTATTTTATACCACGTTTTAAAAGCATCATTTCTTTTCTTAATTTAGAGGAATATGTATTGCATTTTAACAGATATCTGTACATTTGTATGTGTTCATGTAACGAAAATCTCATTTATATTCACAAATTACTATGTATTAGCATTAATAATCTGTGTTTTTTATTTAGGTTTGCAAAAATGTCAGCGAATATACCTTTAAGAACATGTCGTAAAACATTCAATTCATTTTTATGTCAGAAATTTGTAGATTTCTTATAAACGTAATATACATGCTAAATCTAGTTATAACATCGAAATCTGTGTAATAACTTTCGACATTTTAAAATTTTATGATTCAAACTTCTTACTTATTCATACAAATATTAGCTGGATCTAAATTTTGTGAGAGCTCATTAGATAAGAATGACGTTCTGCATAAACGTATGATCATTTAATAATATGGAAATATGAGCACTTTAGGTAAAGAAGAATGTGAGAAAAGTGTACCAGAAAACTTTCAGAGAATGGAATACAAGTTTTCTTCTGTGACATAACATTACTTTTATGTTTGAAATTTTAAATTTCACTTTCTAGATTTATATTTATCAAATTTTCATAAACAATATATGTGTGGAATCAGTAACACCTCTAACTTTAAATGAAAAAAAATAAAATAAAGCAAAATTCAAACAGTTTAAGATTTCTTCTAACTAACGAGGTTATTATAACATTTGACTGTTTTCGATCTGATTTTAAAATAACATTCATGTAAAGCATTAAAGATTTTTCTTACCAGTTTGTATATATTTTCTTATGAAAATCTTACATGTTGATTTTATTTTTTATTTGTAAATGAACGTAAAAGAGGGGGAAATATCAAATGCCCCATTTTTGTTTTCAAGCATCGACTATAACTTTCAGAAATTCAGAAAAAAATCATTTAAGTGTATTCAGTTTTTCAATAGTAAATACTTTAGTACGTAAGTAATACAATAATTTAATAATCATGTATAATTAAAATATGTCAACAGTTAGCTTTTTTTCAAGCTGTCTAAGATCTTAACTACATATGCTTTACATTTTATTACATAAGGAATAATTTACTGTTATTACTGAAAAGAGAAATAATATAATAGTTTACTCGAAGAAATGTTGAACATAATGCTTATGAACAAAATTCTGAAAAACAAAGATACAAAAATAATTTTTTCATGTAAAAGTTTTAAATTATTTTTCATTAAATATACTCATACATAGTTATATTATGCCGTTATTAAATAAGAAACTCTCTGAGATGTTATTACTGTTCATAAACCTATTAATGAAAATATGTAAAAAGCTAAAAGACAAATAGAACGGCATACAAGTACAATTTGTTAATTTGATTATAAATTTATTCTTAAAAATATTATCTCCTGATCCTATCTTTATAACATATATCTCAATCACTTAAAGTAAAATAAAAATAAGTCAGAAAATAATCAGAAACACGAAATTTCCTTGGAATTGTAAAATACAACAACACTCAAAGGAAACATTTCGGCTTTTTACATTTGCATAAATTAATAAAAAAAATTTAATAATTATAAAAAATAAGATTAAATTTATTACTTAGAATTTTTTTTTTAAAAAAATATATATGCAAACTTTTTTTACAAACAGATACTAATAATTGAAAATAAAAGTTCTAGTAAATCTTTTGATTTTAGAGAAGAATGTTTCTCTGTAATTATACAACTAGCTTTAAAAAACAGACTTTTGCATGATACGGACGTCATTAAAATTATGTTATAAAAGTTATATTGAATTATATTACATTAAAAAATTAAATTAAATTACATTTAAATTTCAATTCACAAATTTACATAGGTTTAAAAAATTTGTTTTACCATAATGATTAATTTGATTCAAGATGAAGAAAAGTGCCTTCAAGATGTCTTCAAACTTCAGACTACTACAATTGACAACTTTGTACCTTAAAAGACGAAAAATTAGTACGCAAATGTAAGTTAGTAATTTGTTTTTAAAATGTTGTAATAAAAGTTATTAATTTTTCCTCTCTGGTGTGGTACAACTTCATTAAATTCATTCTAACACATGGATCAATAAGTCCCGAAACTGTGCGGTCGTTTTTTTGCGATTTCCTCCTTCAAACGCACCAGCAAGTCAATATAATAATCACTGTTGATCGATTTACCTTTTTCGAGGTAGTCAATGAAAATCACGCCATGCGTATCCCAAAAAACTGACGCCATGACTTTGCCAGCTGACTGCTGCGTTTTCGGACGCTTCGGACGGCTTTCGCCAGCTGTGCGCCACTCAGATGACTGCCGCTTCGACTCTGGAGTGTAGTGATGTATCCATGTTTCGTCCATGGTCACGTAACGACGCAAGAAATCTTTTTTGTTGCGAGTAAATAGCGATAAACAGCTTTCTGAATCATCGACTCGTTGCTGTTTTTGTTCCATCGAAAGCAATCGTGGCACCCACTTGGAAAAAACCTTTTTCATGCTCAAATTTTCATGAAGGATAGTAAATACACTTCCATATGATATCTGAGTCATCTCAGCAACCTCACGGAGCTTCACTTTACGATCTTTCATTATAATTGTTGTCACTTCACTCACATTTTCCGGTGAAACGGCTTCCACAGGTCTACCCGAGCGTTCCGCGTCATTTGTGTCGGTACGACCACGTTTAAACTTGGCAAACCACCGACAAATCGTTGCTTTTGATGGACAAGAGTCCGGTAACATTTTTCAATCCATTGTTTCGCTTGCACGGTGTTTTTATCCATTAAAAAACAATGTTTTATCAGAACACGAAACTCGGTTTTTTCCATTTTTTAAGCAAACTACAAAACGACTTTACTCCAACCTCGATAACTCAGCTGTTTCTGGTCCGATCGACTTAAAAATTTGACACGTTTCAAGCAAAGATTAGTACTCTAGAAAGACCTGGTTACTGGTTTACTACGAGCGCCATCTCAGGGTTAGTCTCGAAACTTATTGATCTATGTGTTATATAGACAAGCGCGGTCTTCTATTAGAGGCTGCACTTATAATTATACACTGCTCAAAACAATTAAGGGATATTGAGGTTTCGGGGGGATTAAGTGGCTGGGTAATTGTTTATATGATTGATACATAATCGACGGACGTGAGAGGCTATAAAAGAAAAAAAATTAAGCATGTTTAGCAGAAAAAAATATTTAGCATTTGGATACAAAAGGAAAAAACACAATTTGTGCATTCGAGAAAAATCGAATAATAAAGGGTATTTACTTGAAAGAAAAAAGTTTTTAGTAGAGGGTATGGTTTCCCCAGACGACCATCAACGCTGAACACCTTTGAGGCATGGAATCAATGAGGCTATTTATGAGGAGCTGGGGTATTCTATCCTTCTCCTCCAGAAGAGCTCTTTCCAGTTATTGAAGAGTTCGTGGGGGTGGTAGGCGGCCAGCAACTCGTCGGCCTAGAATGTTCCAAACTTGTTCTAATGGGTTCATGTCCGGAGAACTTGCTGGCCATTCCATTCGTACGATTCCCTCCTCGAAAAGGAAATCACCCAATAAGTTGGCATGATGTGGCCTGCAGTTGTCGTCCATTCAGATGAAGTCATTTCCAATTGCTGCAGCGTACGGGACTACAATAGGTCTTAAGATCTCATCCCTATATTGGCAACCGGTCAGAGCTCCATTTCGAATGATGTAGAGATCGGTGCGCCCATCAATGGAGATGCCAGCATAGACAATCACTCCACCTCCTTCAAATCTGAAACTTCCAAGCATGAACGCAAGATTGTTTCTAGCGCCACGATTCCTACAGATAAAAATACACCTATCATCAGGATGAACAGAAAAACGGGACGTCAGAGAAAAGAACATTGCGCCATTCATTTCTCATAAGTTCATATGCTCCCTACGGGAGCGACGGTGCTTTGCTCTTAGTGTAACACATACCATTGGTCAGTGAGCATACAGTCGTACAGCGTGGATTCGGTTTCGGACAGTTTGTGTCGAAATTATGGTTCCAGTAGCCGAGCGAAGGTGTTGCTGAAGAAGAGTGGCATTCATATTTCGGTGTCTTCAAGCCGTTAGTGTTGAATATCTATCTTCATTGGGCGTTGTTGCACTCCTTCAACATTGCCCTTTTGATTTTTTGGCCTGCACTTCCGGTCTCCAAGACACTGATACATATTCTGGAAATCGTACTTTGTGCAACCCCAGTAGCTTCTACTACTTCGGCTTGTGTTTGGTCCCCCTCTAATCGTCCAACAATTCTCCAGGTTTCTGAAATGGTTAAATGTCTTCGTTGAGAAATCGCAATCATCGAAAGAACACACTTATTGAATTTCGATCATTCTTTTCCGCTTTGTCTTTCCTTACGTTGACAGGCAAATTTCATTTGCTGCCGCTAAAGCGTCGTTTTTGACGTCAGATTCAAAATTTGCAAGCTCCAAAGTTTGAAAATGAGAAAAATTTGCATTTATGACTCTCTTTTTCCATTTTCCAAAAAATAAAATTTCGCTTATACCATTATTTTATATAAGACTTAAAATATCCTTTAATTGTTTTGAGCAGTGTAGATCTGCTATGGTTTGCTCCAATGTATTTGCAGCCATATTATGCAATATACACTTTTATTATTTTTCTCTTGCTTTTTCATCTTTAAATCGTAATAATTTAAGTTGAGGATCTCTAAAAAGGTTGCTAAAACTATTTTTTCATTAAACTATACTTTCCTCATTAGAACTTATAGTTACTCAAGTAGGTGTTTAACAACATTTAAAATTTTGCTTTTTCACAGTTTTTCACAAATAAGACATTCTGTTAAAATAGAAGCTTGTCTTCCTGTCCAATATTATTCTAAACCATGTAATTTTGTCACTTCTTTGAAATATTTTTGAACAACAGTAAACTCCTTGCAAATAGTATATTCATTTGGCGATAAAATAGGAGTATTGATTATCCAATTACACTATTGTGCTTTTTAAAGCATCTTGTAACTCTGTTGTTCTCTCTATCATGTTACATGTGAAGTCCCACCTAGTTATTACATCTTGTATTAATTTTCTAGATATTAATCCTATGTTATTTTGAGTACTATGTTTTTCTTTCTAGAGTGCTTTTCTTATAATAAATCATGCATTTTTAAAAATTAATCTATTAAGTCCTAGACTAGTTTATGAAATCCAAAATAATTAGATTAAGGGAATGACCAAAATATATTAAATATTTCCAAACTTTTAATATTGTGTTCTTTATACTTTTTTATATTATCGATTATAACTGCTAAGACTGTTTGATAAATTGAATTTCTGGGCAATTTTTTGATGTATGAAACTATGTTTGCCATTGAATGGGAAGTTAGAAGAATATTGGTATAGAAGAACATTGTGATAATAATGGTTTAAAACTAATATTCTTATTGATAAAATAACCAGATACAGCCAAATACTTTTATTTATTAGTTAAAGTCCAGGAATATATAGTCTAACAAATGCTTTCTACAGATCTAAACAACCCTTATCAACCTTATATCAACTATTGAGAATGGTTAGAACCTCAAAAAAAAAAACCAATTTCGATAAAATTTTGTCAAGTTTTCCCCCCTATCAGTGTCAGTGAGTTTCTTTGAGTATGGAAAAAAACAATGAAAGGAGAATTTTTTTTTCAGTTTGTTTCGTAAGGAAGGTTTTTCTGACGATGATATTCCCGATAAATCTGAATTTGTTTGTGAAATTATTTTAGCAGTACTAACTTGATGTAGCTCGTCTTCATCAGATGTATTGGACATTTTATTGATTGACGTGTAGCATGAGAACACGATTTATTATGACCTGTAGGATATCTTCCAACTAAATGTATTTTCATATTTGAAATGTATTTTCAGTGATAACTGTTTACCTGACCACAAAATCGAATTTAGAAAAAAAAATATTGTTCACAACAGTGAAGTATGGTCACAAGGAGCTAGGATTTAGTCTTTTGTTCGTATTTACATTTCACTGAATTCTGTGACTTAGAAAAAGAGAAATGGAAAGCTAGAGAAGAAAATGTATTAAAAAGTTAGCATGGTAATAATTAAGATAAAACATACATATTACATGTTAATAAAATTTGAATAAAAGCTCACTGAAATCTTTTTAAACTATAATTTCATTCCCTTTTTTTAATAAATAAAAGTCGTAACATTTATTTTAAAAGCAAAAATATTTAATGTTTCTGTAAAATTATTGTTGTTATTTCCCAACTCATTTGATGCAATTAACAATAAAATGCTCCGAAACAGAATGAACTGTCAGTTATAACACATTCCTAATCAATTTTTTTATTTCTTTTCAGCGAACTTCAATGTTAAGTAATGCATTTCGCTGTTCCCAAATCATAAAATGTCGTTACTACTCACTAATGTGTCCTTCCCCGCTAATTATTAAAAGTGCTTAATATCGTTCTGCACTTAATGGAATATAAACTTCGAAAACTATCTAACTTGAAGCAAGAATTCCCTTAATACTAAAGACGCAAGAAGGTAAGTGCTAATTGAATAAATATTATTTGTCAGCATTGGGAGAAAAGCGTCACATCATCAATTTGTAATCAAAATTGATAACCCAGAAATTTAACGAGATAACAGATATCTTTTCACAGACGAAACTTCGCGTTTTAAAAGTCTTTTCCATCTGTCTCAAAAAATTGAAAAAAATAATTATAATTTTAATAATTTTTCGTTTCTTAGAAAAAAGTTTTACTTCTATCATCTAAAACTTGAAATATCAAATTAAAAGTATGAAAACAAGAAAATATTGACAAAAGAAGTGACAATATATTTTCTTATTTACTTTTGATCGTTTTAAAGAATATTAGAAAAGTACATTTCAACGGTTCCTTATATACTCTGCCTTTTATTTGCAATTAACTTCTCACAAAATGTAATAATTCGTAATTATAGAATTATATCTTTTATATTAATCATCTACTTGAGAACTAATTACGACATCTTATTAAAAGCCATTTGAAACTACACGTCAGTTTATTTCAAATTGAAAAGCAATTACATCTTCTTTTCTAATTTAAGCTTGCATTAAATAGCAGTATCATGCATTTCATTATATTTTTCTCAAAGAAAATAATGTTAATTTTTTTAAAATTAAAACTTCTTCCTATATTGGACTCTATTATCTTTGGAAGTGCAGTTTGAAGGAATATAATAATCAGAATTGAATTTTTAAAAACTTTTAATAATCCAATATTTACATCTATATCAGGAAACATATATCTGATCTGCCCGAAACTGAAAATTCAATAACTTAAAAACACAGACCGAAATATTTGTATTTCACCAAATATTGCATAGCTCATATGTGAACAAAAATATCATAATACTTTAATTTTATAATGAAAATTAAGAGAAACTATAGGAAACATATTACAATTTTAATTGAATGTTTTTGGTAAAAGCTTAGGTATAACAAAATAAATATTATATTCGGTATGAAGGCTGACATAATTTAAGGATATTCATTTTATAGCTACAACAAAAGTCATTGCTTATTTTTTGCAACATTTTGTCTTTATAAGAAATCATAACAATTCATTACATAATATTTATATTTAAGATGAAAATTTGAAAACAAAATACAATAAATTATTGTACAACAGAGTCTCATAAATTTATTTAACATATATGTTCCACATTTCATTCAATTATGAAATACTTCAGAAACAAAAAATAAACCAAATACAAAATATGTGTCACGAAATACGAAAAGAATATACTCTTAAGAATATATGCATTAGATCTCTACCGGAAATTTTTGTCTCTTTGGGAAGTGAAAGAAATAAAACATTTTTCATTCATTTAAATATCTTTATTGTGCAATAGAATTTCTGTCGTCAATAGGTTTCATCCATAAATATTCCAAATGGGGTGGGGGGTTGAGGATTCAAGTATGAAAAATTTGCCTAATCGAGTCTAAATTTGCACATCTCTGCTTGCTAGAAACAAAAGGATTCTTTTTTGATCTAGATAATATATGGTGATGAAAAAAAGGAATTACCTAAAGAAACATCATAAGGTAAAGAACATATTAAAAATCTGGACAACATCCTTCTCCTTCTATATGCTGATATTGAGATTAAATAAAAGAATACAATGCATAGGAGGCGAAGTTTCAAGACAATAAGAACTCTTGAAACTTAACAAATATCTAAATTCGCATAGATATTGTCAGCAAATGTATGACTTTAACAAAGAACTCAAAGAAAAGATAATAAATTTCTTCATTGTAATACCAGACACGCTATTTTAGCGACTCATAAGAAAATAACAGAGCTAGGCTACGAAATTCTGTCACAACCACCATACACTCCAAACCTAACTGTTTGCTATTATTTCCTACTTCATTCTAGAAAATATTTTGAAGGAAGAAATATCAAAATGTTAGCCTATCTGAAACAAGCGCTACTTGAGTTATTCGACTCTAATGATAAGACCATTTTCAAAAAATGGTATTAAAAATTATCATCATTGTCATTAGCAAAGATGAAAACAATGTGTGGATGTACAATAAATATCATTAAATTTATAAAGAAAGTATTACAATTTCTATCACTTCTAAGGTGTTCTCGTGTGGGGAAACATCATGCTTGGTTGCTGTACTGAACTTCATATCTTCAAAGGAGGTTCAGTCACCGAGGCCAGGTATTGTAACGAGTTTCTCCTCTTTTTAGAGGCGCTTTGGGTCCGCAGTTTCTATTTATGGAAGACAATGCACCAGTTGATCGCACAGTAGCAATCGAAGAGCTGTTTGACAATGAGGATATTGAACGTATGGAATCGCCGACAAGTTCACTGGATCTAAATCCAACGAGCATGTATGGGACTTTCTAGGGAGACGCTTGGTAGCACCTAACTTATCACCGAATTCAATTCCGAAGCGCCGATTGGAGGTACAAGACAAATGGACTACAATGCTTCAACAACTCCTTAACAACCTCATACTCATCATACCCAAACGATGTGAAACCTGTATAGTAGTCGGGGAAGACCATATCCTTTACTAAAAACTGGATGTTTCTGGCTGAACACCTGTCAATAGATATTTTAACTTTCATTCGTACTGTCCATCCTGCTACTTTTTCGATATGAAGATAATTTATATATAATGTACAGATATTTGTACTTAAACGATGACGAAAGTATACTTGCGCAAAAAGGAATACAATGCATATAGTATGGAATCAAACCAAAACAAAAGTTTTATTGAACTCATAGTATCGTTACACATGATTTTCTGTCCAAGAGGAAGAACAACAAGCAAATGTTCCTTAGTATGGGATATGCCCTCCTCTTTATACAATGGTTGCTTTGCAATGTCTCTCAATACTCAGCATCAGATTTTCCTACAGTCCTTGAGGTAAGAGTGCCTATTCCTCATTCAGCATCTGTTTCAGCTGTTGGGTGCTCCCTTGAGATTATGATGGCGCCACAAGATAACTCCCAAAACCATCCCACACATTTTTAAGCGATTTAAACCAGGGAAGAACGCTGGCTTATCCATTCGAGTGATATCTTAACTTTTCAGTAGCTGCTGAACATCAGCAGTCCGGTGTGTCCGTGCATTGTCATCCATAGAAATGAAGTCTGATCCAATAGCACCTCGCACATAAGGATGGATAACTTCCTTACAATAGATATCGATTACAGAACCTTTGAAGTAAATGTGGGACTCAGTCCCCCCTTTCAGTATAATGCCTACACAGACAACTCTAAAGAACACCATAACGGTCTCTTTTCGTGATTTTACTGAGATGGAACCATGTCCCGAAATCTCTCCAAATCAACCGGCTTTGAGAATCGCTTGAAGTACTGAAACGACTCTCATCTGTAAAGAAGACACGACTCCATTGATGAGATGTCCAGTTTATGTGCTCCTAACTGCCACCGATGGCCAACTTTCCATCGATGCAGCGTTCAGGACGGAGGGTAAATAGGTCACCTTTATGAAGGCGTCTGGCTACAGTAAAATGCAACATTTGTAGCCCTGTTACTGTACACAGTTGCTCAGAAATAGCGCTTGCTCACTAGTATAGGGCTCTTTTCGCCTGCAGGACAATATATCAGTCAACCACTGCAGTTGTTTTCCTAAGTTGGCCCCCACCATCCTTTCTAACAACTGTACCTATAGTTTGGAAGGCTTTCCAAACGTAACAGGTCAATTGAACAGTCCCCGGCCTACCATAGTAAAACACATTTTTTTGGCAAAATTAGTTTTTTTATTCAACATAATTCCCTTCAAGGGTGATACACTGATTATAGCGACCCTCCAACTTTTCGATACCATTTTTGTAGTACGATTTGTCCTTTGCTTCAAAATAGGCCTCAGTTTCGGCGATCACCTCTTCACTCGACGAAAATTTCTTCCCAGCGAGCATTCTTTTGGGATCTGAGAACAGAAAATAGTCACTGGGAGCCAGATCTGGAGAATACGGGGGATGAGGAAGCAATTCGAAGCCCAATTCATGGATTTTTGAAATCGTTTTCACTGACTTGTGACACGGTGCATTGTCTTGTTGAAGCGGCACTTTCTTTTTCTTCAAATGCGGGCGTTTTTCGGCGATTTCGTCCTTCAAACGGTCCAATAACGCTATGTAATAGTCGCTGTTGATGATCCTTCCTTTTTCAAGGAAATCAATGAAAATTATTCCATGCGCATCCCAAAATACAGACGCCATAACCTTGCTAGCCGACTGTTGCGTTTTCCCACGCTTTGGAGCGCGTTCATCGAGTGCAGTCCACTCGGATGACTGTCGATTGGACTTCGGAGTGAAATGATGGAGCCATGTTTCATCCATTGTCACATATCGACGCAAAAACTCGGGTTTATTACGGTTGATCATCTTCAAACACTGCTCCGAATCATCAACTCGTCGTTGTTTTTGGTCAAAAGTGAGCTCGCGCGGCACCCACTTTGCACAGAGCTTTCTCATACCCAAATATTCGTGAATGATATGATGTACACTTTCAGTTGATATCTTTAGAGTGTCTGCTATTTCATTCAATTTCAATTTACGGTCAATCAAAATCATTTTGTGGATTTTTTTAATGTTTTCGTCGGTAACAACCTCTTTTGGGCGTCCACCGTCTTCGGGGCTCATTTCACCACGTCTAAACTCAGCATACCAATCCTTGATGGTTGATTTTTCTGGGGCAGTGTCCGGAAACTCGGTATCAAGCCAAGTGTTTGCTTCAACTGTATTTTTTCCCTTCAAAAAACAATATTTTATCAACACGCGAAATTCCTTTTTATCCATTTTTTTCACAATAGCAAAAGTTGCTTCACTCAAAATGCTATAATTCACAAACTAATGATCCGACAGCTGTCAAATTTATACACGCATCTTTTGAGGGTTAGGGCTAACTATAAAACAAACTGTTATGTATGTTTATATATATTTTCTAATAAATTGAAAATACACACACACACACACACACATATGATGGGCAATAGTAAGAAAGAAGTTTCTTATGGAATTATTGAATTTTGTAAGAAAATTAGTGCTAATTAATAATGATAAATTTCCTCAGACATATTTTAACTCCGAAAAAAAAAAAAAAAACGATTAAATGTAGAATAATATGTAATGGTTCAAATAAGTATATTAATCTACTTGGTAAAAAATTCAGAAAAAGTTACAAAGTCTTATAGATAATTTGAAGACCTCTGTCATTACTAAAAGTAGTGCTGATATAGTGAAATATAATTCGATTTTAACTTTTTATAGATATTTTTTGGAGATCTATTTAATTCCATGGACGTAGGGAACTTATTAAAGTTCTCAAAGAGATTTATAAAAATATTAAAAAAAAAGTTTAAAACATTTAAAGAAGGGAATTACTTAGTTATTTTAGTTTTAAGAGAAAATTGTACATTTTATAATAGTAAGGCACATAAATTTATTAAAGGTGGACCTACGAATAATTCCTTAGCCATTATTTATTTATAGTTTTTATGAACAAAATATTTTTATTACAAATTTAGAATGTTATTGATGATGTTATTTTCCTTGAAATTAATAATGATAATGTTGTTAAATATTTCTTATTTGTGTATTTAAATTTAAAATATTTTATTTTATTATATATAAATATTTATTGAGTATTTAAATTTATTTTACACTAATTTAAAGAAAGTGAAGCTCAATATTTAGCTTTTTTTAAAAAAAATAGAAGGCAATAAATGTTCTATTAATAAATATGATAAAAGATACTTATTTTTCTTTTGTCTGATAAAGAACTTTCATTGGGGTGTTCATTGAGAGTAAATATATTAGGAAAATAAATTATGAACATATTTTGCGTAGTATTAGATTTTTTACAATTATACAGGATGTTTATATTATTTTGTATAAGCGGAAAAACATTACCTAAAAGCAGAATTTTATTTCAATTTTATTAAGAGTAATTTAAATCAGAATAATTATAAAGTTAAGTTTTTTTCTATTTTTAAATTTTCTTTTTCTTCTTTCCCTGGATTGGCATAAATTTGTGTGTGTGGGAAACACACACAAATTCTTTACTTTTCATTACATTAGTACTCGTTCTCTCTGATGGAGAACAGTACTATACTTCCTCTTTAAGAATGAGTAGGATAAATTTCATTTGTAGGCGGAAGATTGTCTTGCTGGTAGTGGCTATGCATAACTTCTCATACATGTTTGTGTAATCTTTTTTAATCTGGTTGATTTGTTTTTCATATTTTCTTTTTCTTTTTTTTTCTTTCTGTACAGATTCGGTACGTCTATTTTATATAAGTATATTTTACTCTGTTTCTTGTATCACAATTCGTTCTATTTGCATCTTGTTCCTTTTTGTAAATATGTAATCTCAATATGGTTTCATAAAAATTTCTGTAGGGATTGTTCGGTAAAACATTGTTTATCCAGCATATCTGTTTAAGGCAAGATTCAAAATTTATAAATGTTATATTTCATTTCAGCTATGGATCCTTTTTGCCTAGCTTTTTTTTTTCATGCCTTGGTTTGTACTTATTTAAATTTTGAACTTTATCTTCTTGCCATTTTTAATAAGTTTAGTATTATTTCAGATATATTGATTTCTTTCCTAATAATGCGAAAGTGTATTTTTATCTTCATCTTTTTCTGGGACTCGTTAACTTTGCAGTAATTGTCATATAGATGATACATATGAGAGAAATTTCTTTTAAACCATTTGCAATCACATATAAAATTTATTGGCTTCTAGTTTTCTCAGTCAATTATCCGTCTAATTTGGGTGCTATTTTAATTAATTACTACTTGAAGCATAATATCTTCACATATGTAAAGCATTATTAAAATAATTATTCCCCGTCCGTTGTCTCTCTATGCTCTAAATTGTATCCAAATTTGATATTTTATGCTTAAATTTTGTTACAAGGATTTTAAATGTAAATTATTAATTGTTACACTCAAGTACAATTACAATATTATTTAAGGGAATAAATAAATGTCAGACAAAGAATTGCACAGAACATAAATGTTACTGGATTGAATTTTTATTACATTTGATGGGATTATTTTTATTGATTCAAGCAATGCGTTATATTCTTAAAACTTGTGCTTTAAAGACAAACCATTTGAAAGAAATGCAGAAGTTAGCAATGCATGTACAGAATTTTCGTACAGAAAATTAATCACTCCCAATCCGTTTAGTAACAACTTTTCAAGAGAAAAGAAATCCATTTAAACTGGTCTTATTAATCCCATTACTTCTCAATACATAAAGCAATAAAATGTTTCCGTAGCTTTTCAACATGCTGCTTTACATTCCATCATCAAGAAACAACTTCCTACCGTAAATGAGCTTTTTCCCTTCTAATCAGTGAAACAGTAACATTGTTTATTGAACCAATATTACTTTCACCAGGTCTTGTATTTCTCTTCATCGGAATTCGTTCCTAATTCGATTAAGACGTTCCTCAAGACGAACCATAATTCGTTCATTTTCACGGAAGAGCTCGTTTTATTTGGAGATAAATGAAAGTAGTTTTGAGGACTATCGTACGAAATGCGGTGGGTGATTTAAGAATAAAGAGTGAGATGAATACACGAAATATATTTTTATTCATGCTTTTCATATTTGTGCATAAAATTTTATATGCTATTTGGAAACTTTTGAACTTGAATTCAAAACATGTGTTTGGAAAATATAAAATTAACAAAGTATTAAAAGCTTTAATCAAAGTTTTTTTTTTTTTTTTTTTTGAAATGGCAGCTTTTAAAATAAAATGTTCAAGAGTTTCTCATAAAGTATTCAATACAAGTAACACGATCAAAATAACGATAAAAAACACAAAAAATAAAACAAAACGAGAAGGGGCGTATTCAAACAAAACTAAATGCCACACCTCTAAAGTATTAAGATAACATATGGAAAACGTGAGATTTAATAGAGAACAAAATTTGATTATTCTTGCTTAGTTATAAGATATTTTGATAAACACTAATATATCAAATTTAGTTATATTTTAAAGTATAAATATTCTCAGTTCTCTTAAAACCAACGATTATAAACGTCATTAAAGCTATCACCTATAAAATAAAGTTTTATGTGTTGTTTCCATAAATAAATGTGATTCGTAGAAATAAATACAAATATCAAAGGAATATTTTTATTTTTTAATGTTTGTGACATAAGTATTCTTACACAAATGACATTAAAAATGCTAGAAAATTATTAATATTAAAAATAGATTTGATAAGTTTTTTTTTTAAGTTTTGAAATCTACAAAATTTAAGGAATGAAAATTATTTTTGTAAATTGGAAAATATTCTGTTAATAGTTGATATGAAAAATAACATTATATTGCTCATTTTTAATTAAAATTTCAAAATCAATATTTTTCTAAAATCTATTTTTGTAATTGAAATCAATTCTTTTAAAATGAGTCCTATCACAGAGTCCAAAATTAAAATTGTAGACCAATGAGACATTAATATGCATTTCCTTTATTTTTTGCTTATTAACAATATTATTATTTAATTTTTATTGTTTTTTATTTCTTATTTTGTTTTATTTTTATCAATTATTTATTACCAGTATTACTTTAATTCTGAACGAATGTAATAAAGGAAACAAAAAATTAATGATTAAACAACCAGTCAGTGTTTTTAAAAATGCTCCTTAAACTTGTTTATTTTAACTTAACGGATATGGGAAAAATGCTGCTCAAAATTACCTATTTAATAAAAGTAAAATATAATTGCGCTAAAAATTTATAGTAAAAAAATATTAAATACATTTTGATAGCTTATGAAGTGTCTACTATCATAATTTTCAGCCCTGTAATTGGAGTCATTTAAAACAAATTACCTTAAATTACTATAAAAGATAATGTACGGTCATTATGGATAGCAAGAAAATACTCCGTAAAGTGATCCCATGAACTATTCTTTATACATAGTACAATTTTGTGCAAAAATAAGAGACTTGAGTGGTTCCGGTTTGTGTTCAGAAATTTATTCTAACTCAAAATATTTGCTTCCTGGTTCTCGCATTTTGTCATAACAGGCAAATGAAAAATATTTTTGTTAATTAAAGTTCACAATTTATAACTTAATGCCGTATATAGGATATTCAAAAACTTAAAAGCATACATAAAAGTATTATGAAACAAGAAAAATGCGTAGTTATATTTTTAGGAAATATTTTACTCTCTAAAAAGGGTTTTACTCAATTTTAGAATGATTTCTGTAAAATATTTTAAAATGCAAATGCATTGGTGGAAAAAAAATTTTGCATTAGTTTTTTTTATTTAAAATTAAAATTCTTCTCTGGTACTTTTAAATATATTTTTCTTTTAAAGGATGTAAATAATGTGTGAATTAAAGGATACACTCTAGCATTTTCCGAGAAAAAAATGTTATTATTCCACATTTAAGGATGTCTTCACATAATGTTAAGGAATATCATTCAAAAATCGGAACAATTTCTTGATAAAACAAAAGCCTTGGAACATTAATTTTATATTGTGACTTCACAAAAATTAGAGAATATCATATTTTATAATGCTACTCATTTCAATTCCAATCAATCTCTTCTCTCTTTTTTTTACGCATTTACGTCAAAATGGCCTATTTTTTTTAAAAAGTTCCTAAATTTTAAGAATACTGCATCATAAATGGATTCTTTTTTTCCAACTTCACAACATTTCATAAAACATGGAGCAATTATCTTCCTGGAAATGTGTTTGAAGTTTGATTCTGCGTTTTTGAAATTAGACGAAGAAGTCTTTAAAGATCGTTGTAAAAAGTATTGAATAAAAACTATTTGGTGTTAAATAAACAATATAATCAATGTTATTAACAGAAAAGAAAACGTTGGTAACAATTGTTTCTACAAAAAAGAATGTTTCTAAGTTGAAAAAAAATCAGTAATAGCAAGAAAAAATCTATCTTCGCTGAAACCCTTTGCAAATACCTGCAACAACTATAAAAATAATAACTAAGATTTACAACTTGGAGAAGGCGTAAAAAATTTTACGCAATAAAAATAAATTAATGCCATTCATGAAACAAGAGTTTATCGAAATGATAGCAGTAAGAAAGACTCATTCACTATCGAGAACTGGAAGAAATCACGTCCAAAAAAAGATAAAGGAAAGGTTTTAGTAAAGGGTTTATAACTAACGCAGGTATTTTTTATAGCGGAGAAAGAAATATAAAAAGAGGAGAAAACAATGAAAAATCAAGTCACTATACTATAACTAGTATCCTTTACGTCCAATATTTACAGGAGAAGTTCAGATTCTTTATTTCAGAAAAGGAAATCTATTTCAAAACAAAGACACCAGTAATATTTCAAAAAATTACCATTGCATTCTTTACAAATTTGTACACTGACACAGGCGTTGCATGTATATGTTTACCACGTATACTTTCAAAGTCTCCTGACGTTTCATTTTTGTTCTATTGGCCATTTGATCTGGCTAAAAGAATCTTTTCAAACGTAAATCCACCACGAGTAATGGATTCTGGAAAATAGGGGGAAAGCGAAGATAATCGGAAAAAAAAGGAACAATAAGCTAAACATTAACGAATGCAGACTTATAGCCCAAAAGAAAGGTTTTCAGATCGAAAATTTTGAAAACTAATGTTTACATTTAAGCATTTAAAAATCATTTTAAAATGTTTAAATACCCTCTGTATTTAATATTCAATTTAATATTTTCATTTCTTTCATGTTATAGAGGTTATTCTATTACCCCAAAATTAGTTTAGCTGATTTACATAAAAATGTTCGTATAATATTTCCATTTCTAATTGATCATCCGAAATTTAAATATCCGTGTGGGTTTATTAATAATAAAGTATTACGTATCGAGCAATATTTATAGAATAGAAAGAAGTTTACTGATTTTCTAAAAATATTGTAGAATTAATACTAAAACTGTAGCTTGTAGTATCATAATTTGCATATAATAGGGTTTTTCCAAAATTATAAAAAAGAATTTCTGTAAAATTTAAAAAGTGCAAGACATTTTCTTTTTCCATTTTTTCTTTGCTTCTTAAATACCACTTTCACTCATGCGTCCATCTTATTACACATTTAGCATTTTCTTCAATAGCATTTACACTGAAGAAACTCGTATTTAAAAAAATAATAATAGTACAACTTTTCAATGACTTTTAATGTAATTTATTTATTATCATTGTCATATTATTGTCCTCTCTCTAAGCTCCTTGGTATAAATATGGATAAAATATGCAATTCTTTGGAAAAATACCTTTCGAAGATAATGTTAAAAACCCATGGATTTTCGAAAAATTTCCATATGATTTAAGACTTATTAGACTGAATTTCTTAAGACTTTATTTACAAATACTTGCATCACTTTTGAATACATCATGATTGTATAAATAGAATCAGTATTAAATTGTTATTTATTATTACAGAAATGTAGGATGATGAATACAATATAACCCTACATTGCATAGTAGCAACACATATTGCAAAATCTAAAACAGCAATTTGGCAACTCATATTGTTTCTCAAATACCAGCTCCAATAAATGTTTCCAAACGACAACAACATGCATGAAATAAGATATAAATATCAATTTAAATCTTAAACTCTTAAAATTGCCAGTAGATAGCAATAGAAGTTATATTTGGAGAAATGTGTTTGTTGCTTCCAAAATGTAATTTCGAAGCAGAAAACGTTTACTGAAATAACAAAATTCCTCAAAATAGTTATTTTTTCATATTAAAAAAATTGGTACTAAAAGAGGAATTGTTTTTTTACATTTTTGTGCAATTGGTTTTGTTTGATTTTATAGTTAATTATACAGTAGGTTAAATTCATTGATAGCACATTAAGTTTTGTATCAAAAAAACATAGTAAAAAATAAATTTTATTAATATTTTTAATTAATTTATACTGTTGTAGAATTTAAACATGTTTTTTCAGATGAATTCAAAAAAATAACATGAATTGTAGGGTTAAACCCTTATTGCTAAGCAATTTTATATACGATTTGGGTGTTACTTTAATACTTATGATACAGTTAATTTTGTTATTAATTAGTTAAATCAATAGTCAGGGTCCCAAATGAAAAAAAAAGAATTCTTTAGAAAACTATTCGAATAATTATAATGGGCGCAAATGTTTCTGAGAATTCCTTCGAAATCATCAAAGAAAAGGAAATAATAAATTCCTCTGCCTGTTGTACTTGAGAAGAATTTTTAGCCTTATTTTTCTCCTCCAAAGATATTAGTGAGTACCCTACATCAAAGTCAAGTGTTTTTTTTTCTTTATTTAAATTCTTACTTCATATTTCGGGAAAGTTATAGAACCAGCTTATTAAAATAAAAAGACAAATATAAATCTGCGGTATTTTTGTGTTTCCACAAAACTTAAAAATTCTTTACGAGATAATCATGTTTAGTTAGATCAATTAAAGAAGGACTCTGATTGATCTAAAACTATATCAAAGAAATTTCGGAGATGTTTGATTTTGTTGTATCGTTGTTACACATTAGTTGAACGAATATTAATAAAACTCAAGTTAAATATCAAATAAGTTAAGCAAAGCTAATTGTTTTAGTTGTGTTCATTAGACTTGTCCTGTAAGTGTCATTAGTATTATTGGATAATACATCTCAATCACTTCAAAACACTTTAAGAAAATATTTTGCTTATTATTTGGAAGTAGAACTAATTTTTCAAATCTTTACCACTGAAAATTAATTCATGGAAATTTTATAATAAATCTCAAATTTCATACCTCAGATATAATCATTGAGGCTGATGTTAATATTTTTATAAGAATTTTAATCACATGTTATAACACCAGACCTTAATTCTTTAGAGAAAAGTATTCATTTATAAAACCTTTTATATGAGCTTAGAAAATATCACTAATAATATGTTATTTTAGAAGAATCATTTAAACAACTAAACATGAGGTTGATCGAAAAAATTTCCATCATCAAAAACGCCTTCTAGAGTAAAGCTGTTTTTCTAATTAGCGCTCATAGTTTTCATATGATAATTATTTGCATTCGAATATGCAAGTTTTCAAATAATAAGCATCGAAAACTTAAAGTGAATGTATATTTTGACAATAGAGATTAGTTGCTCTCCAAATGGCCTATAAATGAGGATGGTCTTCCCATTTTAAATCATCAGCGAATATTGTTTCGTAACAACATGCGAGCTTGGATCAAAGTATAGTGTTGCAGAGCTAATTATTATCCACACAATATTTATACCACAAATACAATAGTTATGTCCCACATAAAATGACCGATTCTTACAAGCCAGGCAAAAACTTGAAGAAAATTTCTTTGGTCTAGAGAAATCACTCATTTCTTGAACGCATGTTTGCGTGAGATAAAATGTGGGTTCATTATGATAATACTGTTCGCTACGGTAAATGATGAAAGCTAAGATATTCCATTGGAAAACTTTGAGAAACGGCCACTTACGAAAAGAAAAATTGTTATATGTATCTAGTAGAGTTGCTGGGTTATTCAAATGGTATCTTACGATCAGTGATACCTACGTTCGTATTCTGACAAGTATTAAAAAAGGCAGTCATAGAATAACACTAAAGCGTGTTCATAAGGAAGAAACATTTGTTCCTTCAAGGTAAGTCAAAACACCATAAACTCGTAATCACGAGTTTTGGAGCTTATTGTGAACTTTAATGAGATCTAATGAACCAACAATCACAAACTCAAACGAGAAAACATTTGGGCTTCTGATTATTCTTTCCTTTACAGGAGCAAGTTTTACCTCCGCTTAAGCGGTAAGAAATGAAGTTGATGATTTTCTAAGCTCCAAATCACTTGATTTTTTTAAACAGATGATTAACTAAAGTACTAAATATTGGCATTGGGTTATTGAACCAGATGGTGATTACTATTCATAAAAAATAAAATGATTTTGAAAAAATTATTTTTTGATAAAATTTCAAATTAGCTGGAATTTTTTTATTTAAATTGATATAATCAGCGTTAGCTTTCCTTTCACGAAGGTGGTGTAATTGCGTTAATTATTTCTAAAATTTCAATCAAATTATTTTTTGAAGTATTCTTGGCAAAAATATTTGGGTAAATCATTAGCACTTTTAAAGTGAAAAATATAACATAACAATGAACTTTATACGATTGTTATTACTCTGTGAATAATCGAAATGAACTGAAAACAATAAATATTCCAATTTGTTCTCGTAGATTATATCAATAAGCGTCATTAATACATGCGGGTTAAAGCGCAAAATGTGCTTAAAATACGCATATTTGAAATCATCCTATACAGAAAGGGTAAATTAAATAGAAATTTTTAAAAAATAATTAAAAATTATCTTATAAAATCTGTAAATCAGAAATTTACTCATTTGTTCCCACGCAAGTACTGATTTCATACCGTAAATAAATTGTCAAAGAAATATTTGCGCAGCATTGCGTTGCCGTAAATTCGGAATTCTTTTTAAATGTTGTTTTCCTGCACTACTTTCTGAAGTACTTTAAGTTTTAAAATTAATTATTTACGTTGGTTTATTCTGACTCACTTTCCAATTTAAATATGTGTGTTTAGTTTATATAAATTGTGAACTAAACTTTCTTCTACCCCAAAGAGGTAAAAGTCAAATATGTAATATAAAAGTGATTATATATATATATATATATATATATATATATAAAGAGAAATAGAGAGATATTAAAAGGGAATTTCCGTGTTCCCATTTTTAATTGAATTCGTCTTATCGTGCTAGGCAATCATGTTTTACAGCTCTCTCCAATTAGGGCTCTCTTTAGCGCATGTTTTGCACTTAGAGAAGTAATTAATTTTAGAGTAATTAGAGGAGTAAAAATCTTCATAAAAAGAATGTAAGTATGGTGTATTTTTTTAATTTATTCTAAATAACATTACAAATAGTGAATTTATAAGATTTTATTTTGATTTTCATTAGTAAAGGAAGTTTTTTTTATGTATCATAGGTGTCTTATTACTTATGTTATTTAAAACATCCCGTATGAAGATATCAGATAGGAAAGCAATTATCTTTTAAATTTACAGAATTTTAGCAAAAATTAAGTTTCCTTCAAATTCTTCAGATCTGGTTTTTTGACACACAATATTCCATAGGTTCCCTGCAAAAACTTTTTTTTCGTTTTGAAGTTTTTTTTTTTTTTTTTGGTGAATAGAAAATAAATACCAGCCTTCTATTTAATCTTCTAAATGAAATACGTAGAAAAATGTTGAACATGTAAGTTTTAATCTTTTGTTTTTTTTAATTTAATTTAAAATTAAAATATCTAATTAGTTATTTATTATTAAGTTATTCGTTGGTCCTTTGAATTCTTGAATAAATGTGTAGTTTATTTTTAGATTTTTTAATGTTTAACTGTTTTATAATTTCTTTTTTTCTTTTAAACTTTTCTCGACAATATTTACACATTTTAAAAATAGTACAAGTCCTGCACGTATTATACATAATTGTATAACTTGTATATAAACATCCAAGTTAAAACCATAAGAAATATGTGATTCTTTGGCTTAAGTTGCCAACTTATAACACATATTACATTAAAATTTGATGTTTTATTCACACTTGACAACTAGTGCGGTTCTTTATTTTTATGTGAATGTCTTTTAATGACAGAGTGAAGGAGTTATTACCCAAATTGTATTGAAGAAAATGAATCATTCAAAGCAGTTTCGTATGCTTAGTGACAAGAAAGAAGTAGGTAAGTGCTCTTAAAACTTATTTTTATGAAAAGGAAAAAAAACTTATTTTTCTTAACTTTTATGTGTCTTGAAACTTATTTTTATGAAAGTGAAAATTTCTAATCAAAAGTGTAGAATAATGAGATTATTTAAAGGAATAAAAAAAAGAGAAGAGCAAAATAATTGTTACATCCAATAATGAAAAAATGAAAATAAGCCAAAAATGTGTCATGGATTTAAAATAAAAAAAAAAAATATTAAAAACCCATTTCATGAAAATACTGTTTTCTTAAGATTAAAATAACTGTTACTATAAAATGAAATAAAAATATATTATTTTAAGGAACTTTTCAGTGCACATCACTAGTTATTCTGAAATAGATACACGCACCATTTTTCTCCGAAGTCCTATTTTCCAGAGGCATCCAGAAGGAAAATACTAAACCAGTAAACATTCCTCCAGAATATATCCTCTCAGTTATATGTGCAGACACCGAATGCTTTCGTAGTAGACTAGATTGAAATAGGTCTTTTTATATTAAATGCTTGAATGGAATCGGATTTATTCTCGTGACATTACAATTGTTCCATTTTGCGAAAAAAATATTTATTTTAGAGCATTACTAAAGACCTTTCAAAAACCCCAATTATTTTCAAAAATTTAATTTATTTAGGTTGTTTAATTTCTATTCTGAAATTAATGTGTTAAGTGCATTTTAATGAGCATGTTTTATTAGTGAAATAATTTGATGATACAACTATTGCTAGTCAGTGTTATATCTATAGTTAAATTAATTTTAATATCTTGAGTATAAAAAGTAACCAAATGAATATTATTAAACTGCATAGTTAGAATAAAATTGTTTCGGAAGAATTCCCATGTGTGTTTCTCTACACAAAGTTTCTTAAAACTTAACGAGATGCATTTAAGCCAATGTATTATAGTTAAGTTTTTTTTAGTATAAAAATTATTCCGTCATAAATAAAAGTATCCTTGAGCAAAATGGTTTGTTTGGCAAATTTCGAAAATTCTTAAAATTCTTTGTACTCTGAAATTTGGTTTAACAATGTATTTTCTGAATCTAATGATAAAATTAAAACATACCTTTCATTTCCATCAGTTTAAGTGCTTGAAAGAAAAATAATTTTGGTAAATATATATGTGCATACACAATTAGGTAATAAGTAAGAAAAAAATTTCTCAACATGAAAACTTATTCGATGATGTTATGGATATTGCTAAACAAAAAAAAATTACTCTTTTTTTCAGTTGTTTATTTCAAGTAATAAAAACCCAAAACCTACATAATTTTTGACAAGTCTTCAATATATGAAAAGTCCACACGACTTTATTCCAATAAAATGTTTAAATGTGATTAAAACTAAATAGAATTTCAAATATTTATCATAAATTTCAGCAAATAAGTATATTTTTATTGTTTATTTTGTAAAAGAGTTTAATAATAGTTTTTAATAGTTTAATCATAGTTTTTAATAGTTTAATCATAACGTAATCTAACATCTTTATTTGTTTTCTCACAGTCCATTTTTTAAACCATAAATGGTGAATCTATTGGTGGCATTATTTATGTTTTTCTTCTAAAAGTAATTTTAAAAAAATAAATTGTTACTTTCTATTTGGTCTTTAAAACAATTATTCATCTAATTCAAAAGACGAAGAAAGATAAACAAGCAAATTTCTTCAATAGAAGACTATTATAAGTGTTTTACTTCTTTTCTCCTAAAAGAAGTTGAGGATAACGCATGTCGGCGGAAAGTGTAGGATAGAACGGATAGAAGAAAATGAGATCCAGATACAGTCTTCCTTGTTTGTAGAAGATGCTTTCTTTGTTTGCCTGCGAACACTAGGGAGTCGGCAAATTGAAACAGGAATTTGTAACACCGAACAGTTGAAATCTTACTTTCTTTTGCTGAAAGAGGGGACAAAGAAACGTTTGAGAATCGCTTACGTAAAAAAACACATTAGTTATTTATCTAGCATTACTTATTTTTCTGGTGAATGTGTTTACTCTGCTGTTACTTTTGTTTGGTAATATAATAAGACATGCCTCAAGGGGTTCTGAAATACTGAAGTTAAATATATTCTTTCCATAGAATATATAATAAAAGAATCCTGGGGATAAACAATAATTAATTAAGAATACTTTCTTCCTTTCTTTTTAAGGATAATTCTTATAACACTTGCCCCAAAATTACCAAGAAATCTTCAAAGACCTCAACGAATTACTGAAATAAAAGAGAACATTTCACCAAACAGCAAAAGCCTGATAATTATCATATGATAATGATAATTATTCAATATAATATTTCCACTCATAACTTTGATATTATTTAAGAAGCTAATTAAATTCTTTACAAATTCAAATTATTTGTTTCATAATTGGAAAACATAAAGATTTTAATATTATTTTTAAGCGATTCACACAATCAATTTCAATTTTATTGTGCTTTCATTAAAAAGAAGGAAAAAAGTTAGATACACCTATTTTTTCTAATTTTAAAAGTACTTTAAATAAAATAATTGATGCTACTTTCAATTTTAGACAATGTGTATTTGAGCATTGAAGGAATATTCCTAAATATATTGTTCGACAATAAAAACAAATGTAACCCTCAATTGCAAAGCTATAGGATTTCACAAACATTTATTTATAAATACAAATTTAATCTTCAGGGAACCTTTAAAAAATGTTCAGTTATATTAAAAAAGTAGTTTAATTAATACTTATTTTCTATTATTAGCCACCCAAGGGGCTATTGTTTTAGTTGGATCACCTTTGGAGTACCAGATCACTTTCAATTTTTTATGGTTTGCTATAATTTTAATTACATTTAGCTTAAACATATTCTATTTAATAATTTATCGTATGCTTTTAGTTTTAATTACATTTAGCTTAAACATATTCTATTTAATAATTTATCGTATGCTTTTAGTTTTAATTACATGTAGTTGATATAATATTCAATTTAATAATTTATCGTTTGCTTTAATTTTAATTATATTTAGTTATATAAATTCAGTTTAATAATTTATTTTTCCCTTTAATTCTAATATAGGAAAAGTTATTATCTATTTCTCGATATCCATTGTTTATCTTAATTCTTATATAATTAATTGAATAAATTAATAACAATTATATAAAAAGCGCACCTTGGGTGGCTAAATCTATTCTTTGCAAAACTTTGCATAGAGCGTTTTAAATTTCACTTTTTCAATTATTTATATTTGTTTCCAAATAGTTATAAATATTTTTATAGATATTTTGGCTGATGATAACAACACAAAAATGTATTTGTTTCAATTCGAATCTGATATAAAATTTTAATTGATGTAATAGATGAATAAGACATTTTTTTTTTCAAAATTTTATTGAAACTATAAGAATTATTGAGATTTGAATGATAATATTCATTGCTTTTTTCCCAGCGATAGCATTTATTTTTTTTGAGAGCCGAAATTAAGCTCCCTATCAAAGATGGTCAGTATTTAGAATTAAAGCTGTCTTCGGATGACAGACCGATAAAACGCTTTATTTCTCATTCATGTTGAAATTATTAATTTCAGTGCTTAATTCTAATATGTATACGTTTTTAAATAATTTTCTTGTTTGGGATTTTATTATTTTGAGTAATAACGATCAAACAATTTTGCTAAGATTTTAAACTGGGCCTGACCATTTGCTGTCTGACCATATTTATTTTTCATATGTCGATCGAATATTTCTGCTATAGTAGAAATTATTACTACTGTAATATCACTAATTATTACTAATGTAGTAATGTAATTATTACTAATGTAGAAATTATTACTAATGCAGTTATTACTAATGTAATAATTTCGTTTGAAAAAAATATGTTTTGGCTTGAAATGTGAACATATTTTTTAGTTACCCTTGCAAGGATATGTTTTTTCATTGTATTGTGAAAAAATGTTTGCTATATAGGCAAGTTGTTCTACACTCAGAGTTAGTTTTATTTATTTCGTTTGCGTAAAAATTATTTGATTTATTCTTGTGCAAAAAAAAAAAAAAAA
The DNA here is from genome assembly GCA_019974015.1 of Nephila pilipes. Classification (NCBI taxonomy): domain Eukaryota; kingdom Metazoa; phylum Arthropoda; class Arachnida; order Araneae; family Nephilidae; genus Nephila; species Nephila pilipes. Next base: position 45,100 of record BMAW01067601.1, on the reverse strand, counting down.
AAAAAAAAAAAAAACAGCTGGATTAGTATTTTGCCCGTTTGTGGTATTCTTACCTCACATGAAAGAGAGGACGAATCTAGTGGGAACACATTTCTGCAGAATTTATATATTTGTGTTGAATTTCAATTATAATTCATATATTCGATTACACTTCGTTTTTTAGTGCATTTTTCCCCTATTGTTTCTCATGCTGCTTTATGCAGAGTGTAGGCAAAATGTTTTATAGAGCAACATTTTTCACTTTGTAACGATTCTCTGTCTGATAAATAATTATGTATGCACTGAATTTGTTCATATACCAATATATATTTCACTTAAATTTTATGCTTTAGGATATAACCTTTAAAATCTCAAGAAATTAACATAACTAATAAGAGAAATCTCCCTGTTCCTAATCATATCCTTTAAATTATTAGTCAAAATTCTATTATTTTTGTAAACTTAATGTGACATATGCATTTGAAGAAGCTATAAACCACTGATAAGTTTATCACCAAATCAAAAGCAAATATTTCAAACAATTTATTTCTTTGTTCTTAAACTGTTTTATCGTAAGTAATTCAACAGATTTTATTGTAAATCTTTGTGATTTGTTGGTTTGAAATAGAGCAAAAGACCTCAATTAAAACAATATCTAATATTGCACGGTATGATAATTTTATTAACTGTATGTAAAGAATACTTATATATTACTTTTAAAACTAAATCCTTGTCGTGTTTAAATTTCACAAATATTTTGCATTTAAAAAAATCATTTCTAAATAACGTGCCAATTCAATACCCGTTTTAGTTCTGTTCTAAAAATGACAGGTGTTGTTCCCTTTAATGATGAAACTCAGTATCTTCAAGCAGATTTTATTTATTCTTTGATAAAGGCTGTTTATGAATTTTATTTCCTAAACTGAAAATAGTATAGGTATTTCTCTTTAAGTATAAATTTAATCATAAATATGCCGAAAATCTAAGACGAATCTATTCGCCACCTCCTACATCTGCAATCAATATTTTCTATTTACAAGCTTCCTTCAATCCGTTTGCAATAAATATCTTCTATATACAATATCTAACTATACCTCTTGCATCACTCTCTCATTCCCCCTCAATCTCTAATATTCTAATAAGTAACTTATAATTCTAAAGATTTTTTTTAAAAATGGTATATTTTAGAAACATTTTAAAAGCCCATTTTAATTCAAAAGAAAATTATTTCTGAAAATTTTATTTTAAACTATCAATAGTCAAAGCAAATTTTGATACGATCATTTTTATCTATGTTGATATAAATATCAGTTTGGAGCTGTTAAAATTTAAATACGATTACCAATAATTCATCCTAATACTTTACATAGTAAACATGAGATATTGCTGTAGTAATGATTTTTGATACACTTGATTGTTTACATTCCAATTTTACATAAATATTTTGAAATTCAGAGATTTCAAAAATAGTCACCATAAATAAAAGTGTCATGCTTTAAAGTAAAGTATTTAACTGATCATTCATACGATAAGCACGCTTACTATTTTTCTCTCAGTCAATTTACGAAATAAACGAATTGATTCTGGCTTTATATCAAATATTGCGGTAATAATTAATTTTGATAATCTTAAATATATTTCCTTTCCCTCTTTGGTAATTATTTTGTATTTCAGTGGCTTTTGAGAGTATTTAATTTAAACACATGTTCTTTTGTATAGTTAAATTATATTATTTTATTGATTATTTAAGTGTTATAACTCCCTAAACTGTTTTTTCATGCTACATTCAAGTAATACCTTGACATGATTTTAATACATGAATATTGTAGCTGTAATTATTTCCCATTCTATAAATTCCATAATAAAAAACTACTTCAGATCTTATAACAACAAAATTACATTAAAATCTAAAGAAAAAATTATCTTTCTTTTGTAAGAATCCTTTTTATTCTCTTTATTCTTCACATTTGCTTCTTTTTCTTGTCTTAAGAGAAAAAAGAAGAAAGTGTGACAAGTATAGCATTTTTCTAGCTTTAAATAATTTAAATTCATATAGATGTCAACAACATATAACCAGTTCTTTTACATTAACTTTTTTGAAAAGTAAAAACAAGTTTGTAAGTTCCTTCAGCGTTTTTATCTTATCTTTTCTTCTGCTAAACAATTAAAAAAGCTAAATTTAATTAAAAACCTTCACACACTCAACATAATGCTTTAATAAGAAAAAAAAAAAAAGATCTTTCATCAGTGTCCTCTTAAAATAAAATGGCAGAAAAAAATACGGCACACCGCATACAATCAAATGCATTGTCACTCGTATTATTTTAGAAAAGTTTGAAAACGTTGAATTGTAAAAAAGAGCACAATTTTTTTTCCGCCCTTTTCTGTTTCTCATAATTATAGTGTGTTTACTTCTGAAAAAACATAATTTAGTTTTGCTTACCATACATATTTCTTCTTTAAAGCAGTTAACTTTCTTATTGCTTTCAATAAGAAAATTAACAAATTAAGTGAAAAATATAATTATTTAAAAGAATTAAGTAACTAATAGGAACAAGACTTGTATAGTTAATATTATTTCAGTTAATGTATCTGAATTTAAAAATGCTTATAATATTGAACATAAAATTACTAAGTGAAAAATATTTCAGGAGTAATTAACTCAATCCTAAGAGTATTTTAAATATGCCTGATAATTATTCCATGTGAAAAAGTTGAGTGGAGTAATCTTCTTTCAGAATTCTTCGTAAAAATAAAACAAATTCATGATTGAATTAATTGTTTATTAACGCCCCACTTAGAAGCAACACGAGACTATAGGTAAAGGACCTCGTGATTTTGAGCGTGTATCAATGATGACGACGACACCTAAGCTGGCACCTCTCTCTATAAACTTCCAAAACACTTATACTTATTATTATTATTTTAAGGAATCAAAGGCCTGTATTGATTTATGAAAGGAAAAACTACGTATGAAGATCAATATTAAAATTAATCGTAGGAATTATCAGACGTCTTTGGAAAGAGAAAATATATTTCTTAATTCCCCAAGAATTAAACAATTATATACAAAAGCAATAAGTACATACATAATTTTTTCTTGTGAAACACATTTAATCAGCTATTTTGAAAGAAAATAAAACTATTTTAATGTATCGAAAAAAATAGTATTTGTTCCGATTTCAGAAGAAAACACTCAAATTAATGTTGGTAATATATTTTTTCTCTTTCATAATACAGTAAAATTTACAATATTTTTTATTTATTATATGTATGCTTATTTCACTCTATAAAGCATTACTATTGTTTGTAAGAAAAATATATTTCCAAAATTAGATATCTTCATTCTTGCGAAAAAGGTCATGAATTTCTCGTTAAAGCACAGAAACAGAATTCCTTCTCATTATATTATTATTTTTTTGTGTATTATAAGCATTATTTATCTTCCTACCTTGAATGGATGTAACCGACCTATTTATGTAGTTTCATAATGACTCCCATGGGTGTAATTATGACATCTTATTTACATTCAGTATTCTACAAATAGAAAATGGATTTAGATTAGTATTTTTTAGGATTTGTATAGTTCTTTTTATCCCTTTAACTAAAAAAAAATAAAATTGACATTTTACCTTACTGGGTATCACCGATATCACCTCTAATGCATAGAAATATATACAAAAGTAAGTTTAGGATTTTTGAATAGTCTTCCTTTTGAATAACACTAGATAAATTACTCATAATACAAAAATATTTATCTTTTTATTTGGTTTTCAACCAGATATGGCTTTTGTTTCAAATACACAAATAGGAATAATTCCGTCTCATTCGCCTATCGACTACACACCATACAGTTCAAGTTACAGAAGACAAAATGCAAGTAACTACGAGAATGGTTTAAAAAGAATCTATATTGGAAATGAAATATGCCACATAACGCACTGTTTTATTGTCCAGTGATCGTTTTTCCTTTTCTAAGAGATCCTTCAGTTTGATACCCATTGCATCCCAAAAAATTGCTTCATAACTTTTTTTTGTCTATGAGACGCTTTCTGTGGAACAGATTCACCATAAGTAACCTATTATTTTGTATGTCGCTTGACTTCCTGCGAATAATTAGGAATCTAGGTTTAATCGACACTGATAATTCGAAGAAAAATGAAGGCGACAAATCTGTGCAGCAGCAATCAAATTTTGATCTGGAAGCAAATGGCTACCAAATAAAAACTAGTCTATATAAATCAGCTTCAAATTTGTTGTGATACAGTTTAATATATGGCAGCACGCAACCGTTATACCAACTTGATTCAGTAACACTATTTCTGAACACCAAAATTCAGAAAATCTACCATAGAAAAGAGATCAAAGTAAACATAGAGCCAATATTAATCAAATTCTAATGAATAGCAAAGAGTGAAAATATTAATTAACAAACATCTAAAAAAAATCTAAAAAACGTAATAATCAAATAAAAAAATTCTAAAAAACAATTTAATGAAACAAAAATAAGCACACACAAAAAATACATAAAAATTACCAAAGACGTGCTATATAATTAGTGTAAAACCTTTTTAAAGACAACTACTATCAGCTGAAATTAATAATTAGAGAACCACAAAAACCATTTAAGCAAAAAATTAAATTTCTTAAAATTATTCTTAAAGAAAATTTTTAAGAAAAAGTAAAATATTACAAGGTACATACGTAAACCTACCACTACTCTCCATGAAGGAAAGCACCTCCAAAGTAAACACTGATTGATTGATTTGAAAGAAACCATACCAATAAACTGGATTTAAATCTTAAGAAAAAAAAGCACTTTTACTATTAATATTAATAACCAAAAATTAAATAAAATATTTAAAAAACAAAATCACAAATATATTTAAAAAAGCAAAGTTAACAATAGATAAAAAAAAAAGCCGATAACATCTATAAGGTTTACAACCGTACAGAAAGTCTATGCGATTTTTAGATCGACAGTCAAAGCATCAATCTCACTATTATAAATCATCCATCGTGTGACGCGTAAACAGGTTATAAACAGAACTATTGGCAGACGTCAGAGAGAGCAGAATTTAGGCTCATGTATTCGCTACCCTGCTTATCATTCTTGTCTGTAAACCTTTATTCCTATTACAATGATTCCATAGTCGATCTCCTTGAAGCTGAGCTGATTGAAGACGAATGTTCTTTACTGGCATTTTCCGTTTTCAGCTTTGACTTGACTACCAGCCCAGAAGTGCCAATAGATAGAAAATAGTATATTATATCTACTTTTAATACTACGTACTACACAGTCTTACAGCAGAGCATTTTGATTCTATTGTACCATTTGTCTTAAAAAGTCTGGCTTCCTTGTTGGTAAATTGTGGAGCACACGTAACGAAGATGAGACAACGAATTTCAGGAGGCATGGCCTTTCCTTTACGTCACTATGTCTCCTAAAATCCACGGTAGAAGTGATGATGTGTAAGAAAACTCTCATCTTATAGTTACCATTACAGTGTCATCTATTGATTCACTGCTTGCTCTCCGCCTATGTATTGTATTGAAAATTGCTTGTGTATTTTTTTTATCACCCCTTAAATTTGCGCCTGAGATTCAAAACACCCTGTATGTGCTTTATGTGTTATTGTGATTGTCTATTTAAATTGTTGTGGTGTTCTGTGATAGTGTGAACCTTGAATTGGTGTCTGCATGTCTTCATGTGTTTTGTGTTAATTATCCTTTTTAAAAAGAAATACGAGTGTATTGTATTTTCAGGAAAATGTTAGAATAAAAGAACCTTTACACGAAAAAAATCTCTTTGTTCATTGCTTGGTTCTTTTTACAATTGGAAGCCGATGTCCCCGTAACAATATGAACTTTTTTCGACGCAAGTGATTAACCTACATCCTAAGTTTCTTAAAATTCAGCTAAAAGGCTACCGATTAACTGGAGCTCCTTATTGTTGCAAAATGTTAATCTCCTTAATTTTGCAAAACTGTCTGAGACTTTTTCGATATTAAATTTGCAATTTAAAAAATTTTTTAGCACAATTTTCTTATTTATTGATAATTATTTTCAAATTCTTTATGAAATTGAAAAGTAACAATTTTACAAAATATGATTTACTAAACAAACATTTGAAAAAATTATTAATGGCAACATTCTTATATTTTCTGATATTTTGCTATTCTGTATGTCTCAGAATTCCTAAACTGAAAATTTACCTCTCTCCGGATAAAATTCAAACTTATTATCTCAAATTATTTTTGTGGAAAGTCATAAATTTTTTTAAACTTTAACTTTAAATTTATTTTTCACACGAAGTGCTCGAAAAAAACGATCATTATCAATACCATTCTTCCCACATCTGGTACCTCATCTTAAATTGGACTAAATCTCAAAAATTGTAAAATTTTACCCAAAAGGAAAACGAAAGTTAGACACTATATAAAAAAAATTCCCACAAATAGTTAAATCAGTATATAAAACACATGCCGTAAGAATTTTCTACACAACACTTTATAGCTGCTGCCTTTCAATTATTTTATTTATCTCTGCACGCATTATAAAGTTTAATTAAATAGTTTATCAACTTACAAATTCAATTGAAAAAAAATATCAGAGAAAAATAGAATAATAGTTTGTTAATTATTTTCATAAGATTATTCAAGTTCATTTTCTTTCTCGAAACTCTTTTTACTTGCTTGAACCAAAGCTTAGAGTGAAGCAATAAATTTCTAGATTACCAACTCACTCGTATCGAATAAAGTAATTCTCGAATACAATTTTCGACTTCGGGTCTCCTTTTTTGAGCCTGGAGTCACTTCTTACTGATTTCAATCACAACTAATCAGCAACAGCAATTTACTCTAATTTATACTTTATTAATCTCTACCAGCTTCTTGTTACCCTTTGTCCCCTTTCTTCTATTTTCTATTCCCCTTATTCAGTGGCTCAATAAATAAGTCGGACACTGTTTTTCTCACAGTTCAGCCTATATTTTGATGCTTAAAATACATAGTGTAATAAAACCAATTATTATGAAAAATTACAATAATTTTTTTCTACAATTAACATGGTAAAAAGAATTGCAAAAGTAATTTAATACAGTGAAAATATTTAAGCACTAAAAATATACACAAAATAAATGCAAAAAAGAACTCGGACACTTAGAGTTCAAAAAATATACATATAATAAATATAAAAGCACTCACACAATATTTTGTCTGCAATCGTTTATGTTTTTTACGGCTCTCAATATTTTAGGCATTGACTCTACAAGTTTTTTACAAGAATTTGATTCAATTTTAGACCACTCAAGTTGAAGTGCATTTTTACGTCCATTTGTGTTTTCATAGTGTGTGTATTCAAATTTATTTTCCAAATATGCCCTTACATTTTCTATTACATTTAGTTCAGGTGATTGTGGAGGTATTTCTAACACATGTGGGTATTTATACAAAACCCATATGTGCACAATATTTGCTGTATGTTTTGGATCATTGTTTTGATAATAAATGAAATATTTCTTAATTTCCAATTGCTCGGTATTTTGTAGCAAACATTCTTTCATAATGGTTGAATAATTTTGTGGGGCAATTTATGCCAAGAATTATGTGAAGCTTTCCTAGAGCACTGGCAGACATTCAAACCCAAAACATAATAGAGCCATCACCATGCCTTACAGTAGCATTTAAATTTTGCTCTTGAAGTTCTTGATTTGGGTTTTCGTCACACATAACTTTGACAATCAGATAAAACAAATTAAATTTGCTTCTATAAGCAAATAAAAGCTGTTTTTCAAAATGAAAAGTCGTGAACTTTATTCTTTTCAGTTTGTTGTATTTATTTATAAATGACTTTTTACATGCCACTGTCCCATGCAAATTGTTTCTACATAAAGTCTGTATTATTTCTGGATTAACAGTTTTATGAAAATATTGTGACACTTCATTGGTTAGCTTAGGAACGCTAAGTTAGGATTTAAAACGCATTGTCATTCAATCTATCATTCCTCTTTGTTCGAAAACGCTTTCGGTCTTCAAGATTTGTGCTTATTTTCAATTGATTTTAGTAAACTCACAACAATGAATAAAATCTAGCTTGAAATGCAAAATCAGAATTTTAAATTGACAAGCAATGCAAGGTGGGAAATCTCACTTTGAATTACCGATAAAATAGATAGTATAGCCACCCTTCCGAATTTTATTTTGATTGATTTTTTAAAATATTTTCTTATATCTTTTTCTGTTATTTTCAACTGAAATCAAATATATAATTTTTTTTACGAAAAACTATAGTAACTAATTTTGATGATATATATGCAAAAAAAAATTATAGTTTATTTTTAACCATTTATTTTATGCGATTAATTGCAATGACATAGTGTCCGATTTCTTCATCGAGCCACTTTATATTATCTTTTCTTCCATTCATTACACTTCTTATCTTCATGTAATTTGCTTAATCCCTTTTCATTTGGTTTGAAAGGAGTTGGAATTTTCTACAAAATTACAAAATCCCCTAGGTTCGTAAAGAGAAAACGCCCAATAGCCCATCGTCACCACTTTTCGAAGCATTTCGAATCAATCTATAGAATATTTTCCCCAACTTTAAAATAGCAGTAAAATCCCATTTAATAGCAGTAATATGGAATTTAGGGTAGTGGATACGTTTCAAATTTATTTACCGTCCTAGTTCCTTGACCATGGCATACATTTGCGAGATCCGTTGTCAGTGTTCTTGTGTTATCTCTAAATAAAACGTTGATAAGCTATTAACCGAATAGATCTAGAACGTGAGATCCAAACACATAGTCGTTAAAAGAAAACAGAAAATAGCAGACAAGATAAGTATCAATAATAATGATTTAAAACAAATTAAGTTATGGTATTATTGGAATAATTAATAAAAATAACTTTCATGGCTAATTAATTATAAAGCGCAGTATTTTACAATGAGAAAATTGGAAATGTCCTCCCGTTTCATTTCTCTTATCCTAAAATAAGCCTATATTTCGAATTTTGTAATGTTCTGCGTGTAAGGTTTTAATTTATGCCTGTTTAAAAAATAATTCCTAATTTCAAACGAATCTCAAATATTTTCCATTAAAAACATCGACTGAATACTTTTGAAAACTTTTACAGCAAAAGAGAAAGATATTTTTTTCAAAAAAACATAAATTTATAAAATAATAATAACGTTATGAAATCCATGAATTTATAAAAATAATTAAGAGAGGAAATTAATTGTGACATACAATATATATATATATATATATATATATATATATATATGGTCAATTTCGTTCCATACTAGTAAATTCAATACTCAGTTAATAGTACTTAGTGATGGCGAAGAAAGCATTGTTTAAATCATGTTAATATATGCGTATTACTATTTGGAAAATTTTAATAAAGAAATTTATCTTAATTATAAAAAAATAATACCATGCTTGTTTTGTTTAAAATTTTTGGTACCGAATGCTCCTTTTCATACTAATGAACTAGTACGTACGAAAAAGGTTAGGTTCCAAATATTAAAAAAAAAATGTTTTTTATCCGTTTATATAACATGGATTCACAAAACACGGTAATTTTCTGTATTGTAATTCTCGTTTTATTTGGGGTTACCTGTTATATAATGATGATGCAGATTTATTCTATTCTGATGAAGCAGGTGAGTACAAAAAAATTAATAACCAGAACATTTATTTTTAGAGATTAATTAGCTTTTCTTACTTTCCATACTCAATTTATTATTATAAGGAAATTTACCCTTCACTTCATTATTTATTTTTCAAGTTTTGAATAGTGATTTTCATCATTTTGTGCAACCACTCGGGGTATAAAATTATAAGGTCTGTTGTAAAAACAATCCATTGGTCCATCATCCATCGGACTGTCAGTTGTGAAAATAGTCCATTAAAATCATGGGTTTCACTTAGTGGAGTTTTTAGACCAGCTCTGTAAACATATATAACGAAATCTAACTGTCCTATCTTGCTGCATTGTGACAAAGTGACGACCACTTGTAGGGCTAATATCGTCCTCATGATCTCAGCGTGATAAAGTATTATAAAGTCTCTTTTATAGATTTTACAATATAAAGTGGTTGTAGCATTACATTATTTAAAGCAATCAAGTACAAAAAAGATAAATAAAATAAAAAACTGTATTTGTGAAATCATATTACGATCCACAGATTACAGTGGCCGCTGTGCCCTAATGGTCATGTTCGGCGTTATTTTCGTCAAGTTGTAGATTCGAATCCTGATACCCCTTAAGACTCGTTTAATGGTGGAACTCACGCACGTTTAAACTAGTTCGAATCTAAACCCTTTCATAGAAGGGGTGTGGAAGTTTGGAGAAAGGACCAGCTCAGATGTCGACCTCATCATTTGACCGAGGCTCAAAATTATGATGTATGCCATCATTAGCTCTTGTGTTGCTTCTTAGTGAGACGTTATTAAACAATCATAATCTACAGATTTAAATACAATCACCATTATGTGTTGGAATGAAACCAGAAATATTGAAATGGATCAAGAAATAAATTTTGGAAATTGGGATGATTTATGATAACGGATGAAAATATATTTCCATTGAGAAGAATGCTACAACTGGCGAAAATTAAATAGTAGATCCAAAGCGCCATTTCCACCAGTAAAGGCTATAGGGTTAGGCAAGTGTCACGATGGCTAGCTAGAGGACTATATTGTTTCATTCCAATCGAAGGTTCGAGTCCTCATGGCACTAAAAACACGTAGATTAAATAGGCTGATGCACATTAAACACATTAAGGAAGAAATCTTCTCATTAACGGGGTGTGGAATTTAGAAAGAGGCGTACCAGCTCAGGTGTCGTCTTCGTCACTTATGTCGAGTGCATCTTCGATTAATTCCTTTGTTGTGCAATTCACTAAAAAGGACAAGACTTCCGGCCATGCTTATGGATCGATATCAGAATCACACAACACTTATTAACATAGTAGATCCTTCTTGAATAGGAGTAATGTGTATTATATTGAGATAAAATTAATTTCTAAAGTCACAAGGTTATTTTGCATCACGGTCTTTTGTTTTCTTATGTCGTCTTCGTGGAATGACCGAATACGCCTGCATTCGCGATTGCTCCTTTCTTAAGTCCTATCTTTACATTGTGTGTAAAAAGATAATAGCAAAAATGCAAAAAAAATTATTATTACCATAACCTCCACTTAGATTCGTTTAGTTTAGTTTTTATTAACGTTGCACTAGAAGCAACACGATGGCTATTGGCGACGGACCTCGTAATTTTGAACCACGGTTGAGTGACGAGGATGACACCTGAGCTGGCACCCCCTCTCATAAGATCCACACCACGCCAACGGGAGGACTTTTGGCCCCGACTGATTTAACGTGCATCAGCCCCGGCTACACGGTGGGTCTTTGGCGGCTTAGGATCGAACCCGCGATTGAACGAAAACCGCCGACCATGAATCCGAGACCATGACCGCTTGGCTACCACGGTCACACCACTTAAATGAGATCATCGGTTTGTTGGAGGGCACAGTAGTCATGGTCCCGGACTCACTGCTGGCGGTTTTCGTCGAGTTGCGAGCACCAGCCTTGGTTCCATTAAAGATCCACCGTATAGCCGAGGCTGATGCACGTTAAAACTGCTGGGGCCCAAAATCCTCCTGTAGGAGAGGTGTAAAAGTTTAGAGAGTGGGTGCCAGCTCAGGTGTCGTCTTCGTCACTTGACCTAGTTTAAAAATTACGAGGTCCGTTACCAATAGACCTCGTGTTGGCTCTAGTATGACGTTAATTAAACCAAACCAAATCAAATGTTCTATTGCAGCCCTCATGACTCTGTTGTGGAAGCCATACATAGCTACTTGAGGGGGGTACAAAATTACGAGATTCATTGGTAACAACATTGTGTTTATTTTTAGCGTATTATCAATGTTAATTATTTTTTTCTTCCTTAATTCTGAACATCTGTCAAGTGACGGGAACAATACCTGAGCTGGCATTCCACTCTTTAAAGTTACACAACATTCCTTTACGCGGACTTGTAGCCTTGACATATTTAACGTGCGCCTCATTAACGGTGGGTCTTTAGAAGCATCAGGACGAGAACTCGTGACTCAATTGGAGCAATGATGGTCGAGATCTCGAGAACGTGATTTTTTGGCAGCTACGATCAAAGCAATGTTAATAAAAAATCACTCACTCCGTCATGGTAAAATATATCAAGGGCCAATGCCCCAAGCACAATTTCTGTGCTCTTATTCCCTTCAATTATGTATATCCTGATTCGGGGAATTCGTTAAAATTGATGAATGATTTTTTCGTCATACATAAAGAAATACAGTTTGATAGCTAAAAAGGCGTTAAAAGATTTTATAAACAGGTTTAAGATCAAGTGACACGTAGGTTATTGACAATGGACATCGTAATTTGGACAACGGTCAGGTGACGAGGAAGACACCTGAGCTATCCCTCCCTCTCCAAACTTATGCAATACCAAGGGGAGGACTTTGAGCCTCGACAGTTTTAATGTACAGCAGCCCTGGCTACACGGATGGTCTTTAATGGCCTCAAAGTTCGAATTCCCACTTAACGAAATCCGCCAGCCGCGAGTCAACGACCATGACCACTAGGCTACCGCTGCCACAATAAAATGGAGATAAGAGCCTTTGTTGCTTTGTATCTCATAAATCTATCCAATCAATGAATAGAATGAAACAAATAGGTAAGAAGTTTTAGTGTTGCACAATAGAGCAATTAAATTAATCTGGAAATCATTTGTATGGAAGTCACTTTCGTATTCAAGTAATCTCCAAACAACTGTTTTAAGTATTCTTAAGTTTGCACTGTAAGTTATATTTTATTTCACTACTATTTTTTCATAAAACTGAAAGTGATAAATGACATTATGTTTGAATTACAATAAAGCTAATACATTTTCGCACGTTTGTTTTGTTAGTTGGATTCTAAATGCATTTAAAGCCCCTGAGATGGATTAAATCAGCATAAGAAAAGGAAGGAATAAATAAAAAAAAAAGAAGTTAAATATTCTCAGTTCGAAGCATGATTTATTTAGTAATTAATTTATCTTCATAAAATCAACAAAAATTTCAGATGTAGTTTATTACCAATAAAAATTTTAGCTCGAAGGGCTTAACAATCGTATCTTGTATCATTATATGAAATTCTCAATGATATTTCATTTAGGAAAATTAATTTTCAACCTGAGATTTATTAGATAACTTTTATTTCTAAATTTTAAATTACAAAAACATTTTATGCATCTATAATTTTTAAACTAGAAATATGAAGTTTATTACTGAATTTTATTGAAAGTTCATGAGCAATATATTGTTGATAAACATTCGCCATACTATGTTATTGCATGACACTATTTAGTAAATGCACTCACGAAATTCTACTGAACAGAATATGTCAATAAGAATTATGAATGGAATAGAACAAAATTGAGAAAAATAGTTTAATTACAGCATTTTCTTAAGCCTAATGTTTCAAGAATATTAACATGTATAATAGATTATTTTCCAAAAACTGTGAGATTATATGGTAATTATTCCATTAACATAATTTAATTTTATCTGAAAGATTAACAATTACTTTAATCAAACTAATAGGAGAATATCAGAAATTAAAGGTGTCATCAGATTGTTTACAATTGTACCTTTTATAGTAACACAGTTTTGCCTTTAGTTTAATTAAATCTTGTTTGTATGTGTAACTAAACTGAAGTTTTATAGTCAAATTCTTCTCTGTAAATTTTGACTCGTGTGATTGATGACTGGGTGTGAAAGAATAGTCCCACTGTAGCTCATACATGTCGTACTAAAATGGGTACCCAGAGTCTTGGGGTATAGCTGAACACCCTGCCCCTGGGGAATATATTAGAGGCCCTCGGAGAATTGCCTTTAGGTAAATGGGGGTGTCATGACTCCAAGGCACCCTAGTGATATTTTTTTGATCCCATGGGTTTACTCTCTTTAGTAAGCAAGGGGGACGCGCCTTCAGGATACCCTAGTAAACCTTATCTATTTTTGACAATCCTTCTTGTTAATGATTTTTTTTTCTATTTTCAAACGTTCATACCATTTTTATACTTTACTAGCTTTGCTCTCGCTCACTGACTTTGTTTAGCGTGGTATGATGATGGTGATGGATGATGTCCACATCTAGCTTATGCGCCGTTGCAAATCAATCACTCATTCACATGACAAACTCATCCACTGAATTTGCCATGATTTTCATCAATCGTTCATATTAATGTCTAGATCATATTTATACCTTGTTTGGTGCAGCATCACCACATCTGGCTCTTGCGCCATAAGACTTACCACCACACCTTATTTTAAGTTTTGAGTAAGTCACAAAATGAAAAAAATAGAATCTTTCATTATTATAATTTAGTTCATGAATTCATAGCCGTCGATTTTACAAGCTTTTATATAACTTTCTATGTTCGTATGTATGTTTTTCAATAGACATTTCAAATTTTGTACTCTTGATGTAATTCACTTTGGAGATCCGATCGAGCTGAAATCTTACACACACATATAACTGGAATGATAATAGTATATTATAGTATGCTGAAGCAATTATGACCTTAAGACCTTGCACATGGTGCTCTAATTTTAACTCCTTATCAGATTTTTCTGCACACTCTGTATGGTGAAATTCTGGATACGGTGAGTGTTGAAAGTATTTGTGTAACATAACTATTATGAAAAGTATTGTGTCAAATGTTAATTTGAATAAAATTAATTCAAAAGTAACATATAAGACATTGTTTTGCAAATATTAATATGGTTTAAAAATTAAATAGATTTTTTTTTTTCAAATATAGAGAGAAATAAGGCTTAATTACACTGAGGCGTGTAAAAATTATTGAAGCGCTTAAACAAATGTGCATTTTGTGTTTTGTTATTGTATCAATGAGTTTTGTTTCAAATGAAATAATCGAGACATATACAGTGGCACAAACAATTGAGGATACACCTTACTTTTAATTGATAAATCCAACTTTCAATCAAAATAACACTTTAACCAGAAGTGCAAACGAATTTTTATTCTTAGACATAACAAAAGGTTTAATTAACAGTAAAAATAAAGAAAAATCAACGACAAAATTCTAAACAAAACTTTTTAGAGGCATTTCAAATAAACATAAGCAGATTTTTACCTCAAAAAATTGAGGATACACAAATGAAATTTTTGCTTAACTACCACTTGATTTCTTTTTGCTTGCTACTAATAATCTAAGTTTCGGAAATTGTATCCTAAACTTTTTCAACTGTTATTTCTGTCTTTTGAAGTTGGTTATGAGAATATAAAGATGTAATTTTAAATGGAAAATGGCTCCTCGGAAAGAGACCAGTATTGATGTAAGAAAATTTATATTAAGGTTATTTAAGAAGGGAAAATCTTATCGTGAAATAGCTGAAATTGTCGGTAGAAGTCACTCATGTGTCCAGAAAATCATTGGGAAATTTAAACGCGATGGATTAATTCAAAATAAGAGTGGAAGAGGAAGAAAAAGTATTCTGAGTGATGTAGCTGAAAGGAAAATTTTAAAAGATATCAAGATTAATCCTAAACTGAGTGCAGTCAAACTAGTGCAGAAACTTCTCGAATAATCTGCAGAAGTGTAAGTGCTGAAACTGTGAGAAATGTGATTAGACATGCTGGATATAGCAGTCGAGAAGCTAGAAAGAAACCTTTCATAAGCTTACAAAATCAGAAAAAACGTTTGGAGTTTGCAAAAACTCATCAGTTGAAGACAGAAAACTTTTGGAAGAAAGTTATATTTAGTGATGAAAGTAAATTCAACATTTTTGGAAGCGATGGTCGTCACACCGTTTGGAAAAAGCCGAACACCGCTTTGGATCCAAAAAATTTACGTCCTACAGTTAAACATGGTGGTGGCTCCGTCATGGTTTGGGGTTGTATGGCTGCAAATGGGGTAGGAAATTTAGTTTTTATAGATGGTTTAATGGATCATAAGCTTTATATAGACGTACTCCGCGACAATCTTAAAGAAAGTGCACAAAAATTGGGTTTAGATGGAAATTTTATATTTCAGCACGACAACGACCACAAACAAACGGCACGTAATGTCAAAATGTGGTGTCTTTTTCATTGTAAACAGCAATTGCACACACCGCCACAGTCCCCTGATATCAATGTCATAGAAAATTTGTGGGCCACACTAGAAACAGCGGTCCAAAAACACCAGATTAGAAACAAAGCCCATTTAAAGCAAGTGTTACAAGAAGAATGGGATAAAATATCTCCAGATACCACTAAAAAATTGGTCGAATCGGTACCAAGACGTTTGGAGGACATTATAAAAGCCAAAGGACATGCAACAATGTACTGATACTGTCTATGCATGTAATATATCGAAAAAATTTCATTGGTGTATCCTTAATTTTTTGAGGTAAAGATCTGCCTATGTTTACTTCAAATATTTGTGAAACTTTTAATTTTAGATATTTTTTTGTTGATTTTCGTTATTTTTACTGTAAATTAACCCTTTTATTACGTGTAAAAGTAAAAATACGTCTTCTATTCTAGTTAATGTGTTATTTTCATTAAAAGTTAGATTTATCAAGTGAAAGTAAGGTGTATCCTCAATTGTTTGAGCCACTGTATAAGATGATACGGTGGAGTTTCATTTAATAGCATACATGTGTCTCGTAAGTCTAAGGAAATCTGTTATGGTGAGAGAAAATTAAATATAAAGCTTTGTAGAAGCAGAGAAACAATAAACTTCCTTATTTGGTTAGATCTAATTCAACATTTCAGCTAATTAATCTGAAATTTATGGCTTCTAAAATTATACATAACGTTCTTGCCCCTGGTCGAGGTGGCCGCGGTAGCCTAGTAGTCATGGCTTCGGATTCGTGACTGGCGGTTTTCGTTCAGTTGCGGGTTCGATCCTCAGCCACTAAAGACCCGCCGTGTAGCTGGGTCTGATGCATGTTAAATTTGTCGGGCCCAAAGTCGTCACGTGGCGTGGTGTGGAAGTTAGGAGAGGTGGGTGCCAGATCAGGTGTCGTCCTCGTCACTTGACCGTGGTTCAAAATTACGAGGTCCGTCGCCAATAGCCTGCTTGTTACTTCTAGTGCGACGTTAATTAAACTAAAACTTACCCCTGGTCGATCATACCTATTTCTTTCGATAGACTATTTCTTTTCCGATCATTGAAGAAAACTTGAAAATAATTGCTCTAAGCTTACAGCAGAATTAAGAAAAATATGAGTATAACTGAAAGTGTAGATATACAGCTAGAAATGCACGTAAGTAGCAAGATTTCCATAGCTGTGCTTCACAAAAAGTAGGAATTCACGTTATAGAATAGGAATATTATAATACGTTTACGATAGATCTCCAAAATACGATACGGACCTACGATTGGTCTCCCAAAGTTTCAATGTCAATTGATTTTGCTTTTCTTATTTCCTACAGCCTTTGAGAAATTCACAAGCTACCGTTCCAAGATGGAGGGGGATGAAGACAGAACTATCTTCTACAAACACTATTCGTTCTATTTATTCGTATGTTCTCCCCGCCCTTCAAGACCCGTGTGGTGACCGGGGATGACAGAATAGTCTCACTGTAGCTCATGCATGTCGTAAGAGGCGACTAAAATGGGTACCCCACGTCTGGGGGTATAGCCGGGCACCCTGCCCCTGGGGATTATATCAGGGGACCTCAGGGATTTGCCTTCTTCAGGTAAGTACGGGCATCATGACCCCGAGGCACCTTAGTGATCTTTTTCTTTCCCATGGACTTACTGTCTTTGGTAAACACGGGTGACAAGTGCCCCCAAGATACCCTAGCGATCTTTCTCTATTTTCGACCCTCTTTCTTGTCAACCATTTTTACCTTATTTTCAACTTCACGTCTAGACCACAGTTTAATCTTGTTTGGCGCAGCATAGCCATATCTGGCTCTTGCGCCAATAAACTTTACATTCACTCACTCACTCACTCACCCCGCCCTACAAAGTTTTAGGTTTTATTAACGTCGCATTAACAGCAACATGAAGGTTATTGGCGACGAAACTCGTCATTTTGAGCCATGGTCAAGTGACGAGGACGACACGTGAGCTGTCACCCCCCTCACTAGAAAGCCGTTGTAGCAGATTAGTTAATGGTAGCAAGTTTGGACTGATATTGCATCCAATGAGTCAGGGTTAATACCGATAGCAAAAACATTAAAGCCATGTAGTCCCGTTAGAATCTTACATTCGTTAGATAAGTACCGGAATGACGTCGCCGAAATAATATATGTTAGAGATCTTCCCCACGGGATTTACAGTATTTGGTAAATGAGGGTTATATATCTAAGGATACCTCAATGATGCATATTTTCGACCCTCCTTCTGATTGACCGTTGTTACCTTTTTCCTCCTTTTTGAGTCAAGATTACAGCTGAAAAGAATATTTTGAGCAGTTTAGCCAGATTTGGCTCTTGTGCCATAAACTCTGTCTCTTTTTCTCTCGCCCTGTAACGCGATGTCAAAGCTTCAAATATTCAAATTGATATAGTGTGAAATTTGTAGAGTAGATTACCAGCAACTGCAACTCCTTTCAGTTTGAAAAATTTTAAACTATAAAGTACACGCATTCCTTGAAAAAATATACAGTCTTTTAAAAAAACATTTCTTAAAGTTGAGGTCAGTTTTAAAAGACATGTGTTAATTGCGCATTAGGCTAAAAAAAATTTCTTTTTTCATTTGACAATCAACTATTTATATGCCTGAAAATTTATATTTCTAAAATATCAATTTTTATGATACACTGATATTTTGTTAATTTTACACTTACTTTTTTTAACTGAGCATGCATAGTGTGGAGGTAAGATTTCCATCCTTATACCAATTTCTTCTTATTCATTGTATGTTTTATATTTTCTAGGAAAGGAGTGGTTTAATTTCCCTTCAAATATATCTGGATTTCTCCTACCATGAATATCAGATTCTGGCCATCGTTGCAGCTAATAGCTAACGTAAAAATTGCTCTGGTAATTTTGCGCAACTTCTGTACCTACATTTTCTCTGAAGAAGGATGCATCGAGCTTCAATGTATGAATCAAATTCTATCATCGCTTCATCTACCAAATGTGATGAAGAAACGGACAAAGGGTGTAATTCGAGCATTGTGTAATGAGGTCGAGAATTGGTGGGATTGCCATGAAGAATATTTGTTAGAAGCCGATCGTGATTACTGGAATAGAATTCGCTGGTATTCTCATGGAACCATAAATAAATTCGAGACGGCCAGGGCTTTTATTGCGGATGAAAATATAAACATTAGGCAGCGTTTTTATTTGGCTTATGCGTACTATTTAGAAGAAGATGCATGGATACTATGGGAAAAAATGACTGATTATGATGTATTTATTTTAAAATATTATTTAACATCCAGAAATGTAAGGCCATGGTTGCATTCCATATTGTTACGTGTTCCCCTTAATTGGTCTATAATTTCTCAAGCTGCTCTATCTGAGAATTTTCATGAATTTGATTCTTGCGATTTATTTTATACAAATCCCTTAGGACTGTCTCATGCTTTTCCAAAACTAGAGAATCCAGAAGCCAGGTTTCAAAGTATTTCTCTCACTATAAAAAGTGAAAAAATACATCGATTTGACTTGTTTTTGTGCCTCACTCAAATGGATGATTCTGAATTAGATTGCGCATTTCATCGTTTAATGGAGAAAGAGAAATACGCAGTAATTTTATCTTTTTTGTATTGGCCACTTCAATGTATTTTTAAGGATATAATAGAACGTTTCCGAAATAATTTGTCTCATTCATTTTATATCGAATTATTCACATTCATCTTGCGTGAAAAATTAGAATCGGGATGCCTTGATCATGATTATGTAGATCTCGTTAAAGAACTTTGGGGGCCAATACCATCAAATTTTAAAAGCAAAATAAAAGGGAACCAAATTTTTCAACATTTAAAGCCCATTTTAGGACTCAATGAATAAAAAACGCTTCAATTAATTTTTTTCTGAGAATGTAGAAAATCAAAAATTTTAGAAGGGGACCCAGATTGTCTTAATATAGAAATAGAATTGTTTAATTTTTGTACCTTGATGATCATATGCACATTGAATATTGTCTTAAATAATTGGATCAAATTAAAAAAAATATTTTGTAGGTCTGTTTATATTCTTAGAGTATTTTGTCAACTTTCAAGATGTCTAAAGTTGATTTAAATTTCGAAACACTTCGTAGTACTAAAATTCTCTCAGTATTAAAATGTGTTCACATGATTACAACATGAATATAGATTTGTTATATTGGACGTACAACATTCCAAAATATTTAATAAGTACACGTTTTTTCAATGTAATAGATTGTATAAAGGTATCTTGTGTTCAACAAATAAGAATCAGGACTAGCCGAACATTTGTCGTGGTTTTCTCTTTAATAAAACGCCACACCACACCACAATATATATAAAATGCTCAGAATGATCGTAACACATGTGGCCACGTTAGACTTTTGGTTAAGGCAGCGAACTCATGGCCGGCTGTTTTCGTTGAGTCGTACTTCGAGCTGTGAAGCCACTAAAGATCCACCGTGTAGTTGCCCTTTAAATCTGTCGTAGCCCAAAGTCCTCCCGTTGGCGCGGTGTAAAAGTTAGGAAAGGGGATGCTAGCTCAAGATGTCATCCTCATCACTTGAGAGTGGTTCAAAATTACGAGATTCATTGCCAATAGCTACTGTTGCTTCTAGTACGACGTTAATAGAAACAAACATCGTAATACATTTTACATAATTTTCAAAGCAACCGGACAGATTGTTCACGCCTTTAGATTCGTCTCGTTTTAAATCATTGGAGTGTCTCTCGAATGCAAGCCAGCCAATTTACGCTAATGTAAAGAGTAATAAAATGTTGTTTTAGGTTAAACATAGAAGGCAAAAGTAATATTATCCTTGGAGAATTTTATCTATGAAGAGGATCCAAATGTGTCCTTTTCTTTAGCAATATTTGAACTTGGTTTTTAACATTTTTTATTAATTATCACAGGAAAGCACATACAGCTAATGTAGCTCTCTCTAGAATCTCAATTTAACAATCCTAAATTAAAATTCAAGTATGCACTCTTAGTATAATACCCTGGTTCGTAATTCAACAATTATCATTAACAATAACCTCGTAGCTTATATAATATTTGAACTAGAACTCTTTTCAATCTATAAACGGCGGCGGTAGCCTAGTGGTCATGGTTTCGGATTCTTGGCCGGCGATTTTCGTTCAGTCGCGGCCTTGGCGGCCAAAGACTCACGGTATAGCCGGGGCTGATGCACGTTAAATCTATCGGAGCCCATAGTCGTCACGTTGGCGTGGTGTGGATGTAAGGAGAGGGGGATGTCAGCTTAGGTGTCATTTTCCTCACTTGACCGAGGTTCAAAATTACGAGGCCCTTCGCCAATAGCCCTCGTGTTGCTTCTAGAGTGACGTTAGTAAAAACTTAACTCAATCCAGAAACTAGTAAAATTGCTTGATTCCAGACTATAAATATTTATTATAGCATGTCGTTGAACTCTGTATTTCTTTTTACTCGGATGCTTGGCTGTGGTAGCCTAGTGGTCATGGCTTCGGATTTGTGACCGACGGTTTTCGTTCAGTTGCGGGTTCAATCCTTGGCCGCTAAAGACCCACCGCGTAGCCAGGGCTGATGCTTGTTAAATCTGTCGGGGTCCAAAGTCGTCATATTGGCGTGGTGTGGATGTAAGGAGAGGGGGATTACAGCTCAGGTATCGTCATCGTCATTTGACCGTGGTTCAAAATTACGAGGTCCGTCGCCAGTAGCCTCGTCTTGCTTCTAGTGCTACGTTAATAAAACTAAACTTAAAAATAAAACTACTCAGATACTTGCCTTTTAGCAAGTACGGTCATCAAGATCCAAATGCCCTCGTGATCTTTTTCTTTCCCATTAGGTTTACTGTTTTTGGTAAACGCGGGTGACACCCCCCTCCCCCCGAAACACCCTAGTCTCTATTTTCAACTTGTCTTATGAAGAAATTTCTACCTATTTCTCATTGTTTTTCCAACGTTTTGAAAAGAGTTATATTTTGTTTGGCACAACATAGCCATATAGTGTGAAAGCGGCAATTAAGGAAAAGAGCAATACCTCCCTTTATTTTCCGGGCCGTGGTAGCCTAGTGGTCAAGGTCGTGGACTTATGGCCGGCGGTTTTCGTTCAGTCGCGGGTTCGAAAAACCCGCCGTGTAGCAGGAGCTGATGCACGTTAAATCCGTTCGGAGCCCAATGTCCTCCCATGGGCGTGTTGTGGATCTTAGGAGAGGGGGTGCCAGCTCAGGTGCCGTCCTTGTCTCTTGACCGAGTTTCAAAATTACGAGGCCCTTCGCCAATAGCGCTCGTGTTGCTTCTAGTGCGACGTTAATAAAAACTAAGCTAAAACCCTTTATTTTCCTTTCAATCTATCCAATTTACATATCGATATCTAATTCACTTCACTTCTATTTTCATTAAATTTACCTAATCTAGTGTCATTTTGGTTGGAAAGAAATTGTAGCCTTATGCAATTCACAAATAATCATAAAGTCCCCGAGGTTAGTTTAGAGAAAATCGCTAATAACTCAACTCCCCAAGTCTTGATACGAAACAGATTATAAACATGTAATAAAAGCTTAAGCTTCGTCCAGGAATGTGAAAATTATCAGTAATACAGTTGGTACCCCGTTTCCTGAAATATCACAAAACGCAAAGTAAGAGTTGACATAATATTATATTCATCATGCATTGTTTGGCAGCGGTAGCCTAATGATCATACCCGTGGACTCACGGTTGGGGTTTTTCGTTGAATCGCGGGTTCGGGCCGAAATCCCATTAAACCTGTCGTGTAGGCGGGGATGATGCTGTTTAAATCTGTCGCGGCTTCAAGCCCTCTTGTGGCCACTGTAGCCTAGTGGTTATGGTTTCGGATTCGGGGTCGATGGTTTTAGTTCAGTCGCGGGTTCGAGCCTTGGCCTGTCGTAAGAGGTGACTAAAATGAGTACCCAGCGTCTGGGGGTATAGCCGGACACCCTGCGTCTGGGGATTATATCAGGGGACCTCGGGGACTTGCCTCCCTTGGTAAGAACGGGCATCATGACCCCGAGGCACCCTAGTGATCTTTTTCTTTCCCATGGGGTTTACTGTCTTTGGTAAACACGGATAACGCACTCCCGGGATACCCTAGCGATCCTTCTCTATTTTCGACCCTCCTTCTTGTCAACCATTTTTACCTTGTTTTCAACTTCACGTCTAGACCACAGTTTAATCATGTTTGGCGCAGCATGGCCATGTCTGGCTCTTGCGCCATTTTTCTTTACATTCACTCACTCACTCGAGCCTTGGCCATTAAATACTCGCCGTGTAACCGGGGCTGATGCACGTTAACTCTGTTGGGGCCCAAAGTCCTCCCCTTAGCATGGTGGGGAAGATAGAAGAAGGTGTGTGTGCCTGCTCAGGTGTCCTGCCCGTCACTTGATTGAAGTTCAAAATTACGAGGTCTGTCACCAATGGACCTCGCGTTGCTTCTAGTGTGACGTTAATAAAAACTAAACTAAAACTTGGTATGTTACACCACAACCATAACATTCATCTAAATATTACGATTCCATTTTACTAGCACTAAGAAATAAAGGAAACCAATGGGTTTAGAAAGAGAACTATTTCACAGATTCTGTTTTAATATACTTTATGACAACTAGGTTTCTAAGTCTACAAAATCATTGTTTTTAATTAGCACTTGTATAACTTGTAAAAAGTGGACACTTGTTAAAACTTGTAGCACTTGTAAAAAGCAGTCTTTAAAGACTTCTTAAAGCTCAAAACGTATTGAATTTCTGACAGAAAATTAAAGAAAACTTTGTATAGTAAAAAGAAATGTCATATTATTTAAACAAGAAAAAGCATTATTTCACAAGTCATTTTTTTTTTAATTTCTGTTTTTAATGCTCTTTCTTACTGGTATTTTTTCTGGAAGAATACATAGAACACAACATCTCAGGCACTATATGTCCTCACTAAAGAACATCGATAGGCGAATTTATCTGAAAACTTTGGATTTCTTTTCTAATGAAAAGAAAAAAGATATGTTTAATAAAAGTCAAATTTCATTTAAAATTTTCTTTATAACTAAATTATGAACTTATTGAATGTAAAATAAAAAATTTAATTGTTTAGTTAAACAGGGCAAAACGTTTTACGAGTACGTGGACTCATCCAGAAATATCGGCAGTATATGGGTCACATGCACTGTCATATTCAGTCACTGTGAAATGTCTGCCTACAGTGCAAAGATGACCACAAGGACAAGGAAGTTGACAACAACGTTGAGCACACCAAACATGAAACATCCAAAGTCCCCCTGTTAGCGAATAAAATCATAGCTACGAATTTTTATGAATATGAAGGAGTTGTCTATACCAAGTTTACACGGAAGGGCAAACCCATTGACGCTGAATCGTACTGCGAAACACTAAGATGTTTGCGCTAAACTATGGAAAACAAGAGCCTTCGGAAGTTAAGCAAAGACATTGTCCTCTTGCGCAAAAATGTAAGACCTCATAAGATAGGCACATCACAAGTTTTGCTTCCCAGTTATAGCTAGAGGGTCTCAGAGCACACGCAAACAAACAAATCCACTGTACACACAGTCTTGATATGACACAGTTCGACTTTCCCGTGTTGGACAAATTCAAAGTACAATTGGGTGGAAGACAATTTTCCAATGATGCATAGGCTCAGACATCTGTTATAAATTTGTTCTAAGACCAAGGAGAGATCTTCTGTCATCGGGTTATTGAATGATTAGTACAATGTTCAGACATATGTCTGCAGCAACTGGAAGATTATGTAAAGAAATAGTGTATTGTATGTGTATCATATTACATTGTAGTCCACTTATCAATAAAGTGTTTTTGACCTAAACTTATGTTGATAAATTAAGGATAATGCTAACTCCGGCAAATTACAGTTCAGAAACAAAACAAACGTGACTTATTCATAAAGCCTACTTATTACACAAAAGATACAGAACAAAAATATGGTGGATGTACGATACTATTCATAAAAACTTCGATTTTTGCTCCCTAGAGGAATTACAAAAAATATCCCCTTTACAAAAACTGGGCTTCTCTACTCCAGGCTAACAGTTGGCGACACAGAGTTATCAAAAGAGGAACACATCTGACAGACCTACGAGCATATAGATAAATATGTCCCAAACGTCTGTACGTGGTTTGCTGATAAACTGTCGTAAACATGGCTGAAGATATGTGACGAAAATGGTCAAATGTTGTACTCTTTCAACTTCTTTCTGCAGTTACTGCCAAGTACTGGTCATCATTCGGCGTTATAACTCGGGGTTGCAGACCCAAAGTTATATTTATAACGTCTACTGACATTTCTATCATTCTAGAATCATTGCCGAAACCTAGGGATGACGTTTTGGGTGATTCCAAGTGCTCGATTACTTCCATCTGCGTATGCCCGCATTCCAGGTGGCCGATAATTCTACCACATAAAAATCATCCACGTGCGTCCTCTTAGTCACAACTATTCAGTTGTGGCACTGAGTGGCTTACAAAGCGCTTGAGAACAATTTTACTTCTTTGCTACCATTCTTTATATACACCTCTCTTACACTCTCGTCATTGTGGTGTACAATCGGCGTCATCTGATGGCTTCCTGCAATTTGCATATTATACTTGAACATGTCTGAGATAATTCTACAGGTTAAAATTTTACTTTAGATTTCTATTTTCGTGTGATTCTGAATTATTCTTAATTTATGGACATGATTGTATGTTGTTCGAGTGTAACATATATTTTGAATGCCCCAAGTAAATATACCAATATCAAAATGCAATACAATATAGATAAATATAAAAAAAGTTATTATAAACACATAGTCTATATTTTTTGAAACAATTTTAAATTTATAAGTTTTAAGACAATTATAATTGTCTGTTATAAGTAAATAAACTTATTCACATGCTTGTGAAAAATCCCTTTTTGAAAAGAATAAACGTTGACGTTGACGTTGAAATTCCATGGGCGCCAGGAGCGCGGAGCGCTCCACAAGCCCAAATCTGGTATTTATTAAGTCCTTTGGATAAAATGGAAATTTAAATTGTGGAAAGGAATTTCTTGCGGATGAGAGGGTAAAATTTTGGAGAGTAGAGATGAAAAGTTCTTGAGAAATGAGTTGATTGATGAGCCCAGCATAGCTGGCGCCATCAGTTGAGAAGTTAATGAGTATGTACTTGAAAAATTTGAAGTTCCACGAGGGAAAAAGTTAATCTTGCGATGGCTGAAGAGAAACGACTGCGATTGGCTGCTCCCGTTGGAGGGGCATTCTCTTAGGTTTAGGTGGTATTGAAATTATTCTTCAGAGATATCCATAAGCGCTTCTAAGATGGCGAATTTTTTGTTTGCTTGTCCTTTTGCATTTTGAATTTTATGGAGATTTGTAAGCAGTCCTGGAATGATTGAGAAGATTTCGGCAAGAGCTTTGAGTTGTTCGATGGCTTCAAAAATGTTGTTGAAAGGATTTTTCTGGTGGCTTTTTGCATTATGTTGTGGGATTTTCCTTGAATTTTTTGATGAATCTGGGTTTTCGTCCGTTTGGGGCGTCATCTGTTGGTTTGATTTTAAAGCATTTGCAAAAGTGTAGTCTTCACGAACAGTATTTGTTTTGGGTGCGTTGCTTTTAGTAATTGATCCTTTTGGAGGTTTGGGATAGAGTTAGCATCCTCCGTATGAGGCGGAGTGTCCAAATTCGTTGCAGTTAATACATTTTATTTCTTTAATTTTTCCTTCGATGTTACAGTCTCTGGTTGCGTGGGCGCCTGAGCATTTTAAGCATCTGGGGATCATATGGCAATTATCTGAACTGTGATGAAAAAGATTACAGTTGAAGCATTGAGTGACTTTGTTACTTCGGTATTCGTCAACTGTAATAAACATATAGCATATGCGGTTAACTTCATAGATTTTCTTACTGGTTTCGTTTCTAGGTAGTGTTATTAAGAATATTGGAAGGGGAATTTTTGTACGCCTGTTTGTAAGTTGATTTATCCTGATTGGGTCGAATCCAAGTTCAATTAATTTTTCCTGGATATCATGGATTTCAGTATCTCGTAGTAAACCTTTAAAAATAATTTTCAATGGACGCAAAAGTTTTGGTTGAATGACGTAATATTCATAAGTCTTAGTGGATAATAGGTGTGAAAGTTTTCTATAGTCATCTAGCGTATCGGTATATAATTTAATGTACTCGCCGGAAAGACGAGTTCTTAGTTTAGGTAATTCATGACTAATTTCTTTGAGGTGTTGTCTGTAATTTTTGCTTACTTTAAGCATAATTGGGGGAGGTAAATTTTTTGCTTTTACAATTTTGGGAGTTGAATCTGAATCTTGATTTCCATTGTTATCTGGGGGTGTAACATCGTCTGATAGATGTTGGAATTGATTTTGAGTAGGTAAAATTAAATTAGATGAGGAGGTCAGTGTAGGTTTTTACATGTTTTATTTTTTTTGGGGGGTGTGTGATGAAACCTTGATTATCTTTACGTTTCATAGGGAGGATATTTGGGGTGGAATGGATGGGGCAGCCAGCAGTCGCGCATTGCGCTAAAGTAGCATACTCACTTTCCAGTCGTTGAAGCTTGTTTTCGTATCTTTCGATATTTTTCTGCGTTTTGATAAAAAGTGAATCATTTGTATCTGTGACACGAAATTTAAATTGGACCAGGTAAGATGATTGTGCTTCTTTTCTGGTGGAGTAGGAGGCAATGTCTTTTTCAATTCCTTGTCGTTTTTGGCATGGAGTGTTTTCGTCTTCAGATCTGGATGATATGGAAGAGAAGTTCGATGAGGTATCTTCATTAGGTTCCGAGTTATATTGATGGTCAAAATTCAAGTCCATGGTCGGTAAGCAGTTAAGTCAGAGAGAAAAAGTAGTAGGAAAAATATGCGGTGAGCACTAAAAAGTGCTATTTGAGCCATTAGAGTAACCAAGATTATGCGTGCAATCTAAGGGCTTACTCGCTTCAGCATCACCGACCTTCCTCGTCCGTACTCGCAAACGATAAGCCATAACCCAAGATCCATTCAGTTAGAGTTTTAATAGCAATATCGAAAAGAATAAATTGTCTTTGTTTAATATATATAATATTCTATAAATAAATAATATATATATATATATATATATATATATATATATATATATCATAAGGTATTTTATCAAAAAAAAGAGTTAATGATATATATAGATACCGTTAATTTTTTTTTGCCATTGTTTCGTTTAATTTATTCTTATATCACCAATAATTTTTTACTTGATTTTATAATTCCAAAAACAGGAAAAGACATATTCACCGTTATTTTAAGGAAAAGAAATTAATCCAGAAAGTTATAAACTTGGAAAATACTACAAAAACTTTAAATTTATTTAAAATAAGAAATTAAATAATTCCTTCGTATTTACAGAAATTGAATTGAAGTCATCTATAAGAAAATAGGGTATAATCTCAAAAATTAATAACCTTCAGCAAAAACATTGGAATTTTTAAAAATCTAGTTTAAACAAGTAGTAAAATATAAGATCATTAGAATACTAAAAAATATAATTACTGAATTTGAATAGTTTATCATTTACTAAACATTTTTTAAATTTACTTTTAGATCAAAACAACAAGAAATTTTACAATTTCATAATATTTATAATTTTTGTCCTGGTTCATTTATATTTGTTAACTTCATTTACAACAAAGCTGAAACGAATTTTGTAACAACAAATTACACATATTTTAAAACGATAGAAAAAAATTAAAAAATATATATATAAAATAAAAACTAAAAATTAATTAATTAGTTTTATTAATATTGAAATTTAATAAGAATCATTCATTAGTTCCCCGTGTTACTCGACTTACTTATTTTGAGTTTAGAACCAGCGGTGATTATCTTCAGTTAAAATGCGTTAGTAACTAACCCGAGGGAGAAACCCTTTTGTCCTAGCTGTTAAGAGGACAGAAAGGATAGGTGACAAAGCGACGATTCGAATGCCTCTTTTCACTCAAAGTCAACAGACTTCGCCTCGAGGTGAAGAAATATTCCCTCAAAAAGTTGTGGAAAATATGTTCCGCTGAAAAATCAAATGTTAAACAAAGATGTATAGCAAAAAAGTTATCTACTTATAAGAATTGAAAATATTAAGTATATAATTTTTTCAAGCGTTTAAATAAACAGATCGGGGGGAAGTATGATATTTTGCTATTAATTTAGTTCTTAACAGAGCTAATGTGAATTCTGCGGATTCAGCACAATCAACAGACGAAAAAACGTATGCAAGTAAATACCTTCAACAGAAAACTGCAATAGAAAATTCCTTTTCGGGCACATTTCTTTCCTCAGAACAGTATTAAAGAAAGGAACATGAAACTAGATACAAACTTTCTTGTTTGTAGTAAGATTCTTTTTATTTAACTGCTTTTCCAACTCCTGGGAGGTAAATTGAAACTGGAATTTAATGCTGAAAGCTTGAAATTTTACTTTCTCCTTTGAAACTGAACAAAGAATGTTTGAGAATCACATGCAAAAGAACAAGAATTATTTGTCCAATATTACTTATTTGATGGATACGCGTTTGTTCTGCTGTTACTTTATTTGATAGATAATGTAAGAAATATCTCAAGGCTAAGAAACAGGTTGTTTTAATAGAAAATAACAGAATCCTATTGTTCTTCCTGCAATACCATTTTAAAAATATTTAATTTTACGTATAAAAATTGATTAAATTTAAAATAAAGTTGTCAAACGTATTATTTATTAATCAATTTTAAATCAATGATCATTCGAAGAATTTGTTATTTCCATTTTTATTTTAGTACTGTTGTTAGTAATAGATTATTAATTTCAGTTTTAATCATCTGATTCTTTATTTTAAAATGTTAATAGATGTAGTTTTGGTAGAGTAAAATTTAATTGCTTATATATTAATTATAGACTGCACGCTGTTGATTTCTGAAATTAAAATTGGTTTATAAACGCATTTCACTATGGTAGTGTACATGAGATTTTATTCTTTTATGCTTATTATTGTTTATAAAAAGAATTAAAAAGCATTTTCATATTTTCAGTTGTTTAAAATACTCAGGATTACTTAACCCTTTTTTAAATAATTTTTGAAATGTATGCATGTAATTATTCATGCTAAGCAATGAACGGGGTAATGTGAATAATTTATGAAAATTTATATCTCACTTGAACCGTTTGTTATAAATAATTTTTAACAATAAATGGTAAATTGAGTTATATAACTGTAATAAAACATTATTATAAAATATTTCTTTATACTAAATTAATTACTAGCTACATTCGGTAATATATTTTATTCATGCACTCTGGCATCGTATAATATAAGAAATCGGTTAGAATTTTGGGTTGCAATCTATATTATGCTAAATTAACCACACAAATGTTGTGGTAGTTGTTGATATTTAACGTTAAGTATGATTATAAGTACATTCATAAAGGATGATGTTAGAATTAATTCTTACCGGATATATTATTAATGCCTTCGGGATATTTTATTTTCACCCTAACATAAGAATAAAATATTTTCGGTAAGTTTTATAGTAACCCATGTAGCTTGTGAAAAAAGATTCGATAAAATACCAATGCTCTACCATGAAATTATACTTTTACTTTTATGAAAAATTGTATGCATGTTAATACTTTTAATTATATTAATGTTTACAAAATACATCCTTGTCATGATTTTTCATATTATTATATGTCTTTATATGAATACATAATTTATATGAAATACAAAGGTAAAGATATCTCAGCAAATATTGTGTTTGAGTAAAAAATGTCTATTAATCAATACACTTAAAAAAAATATAGAATATTTTATTAGATTAGTGCTTCAATGTAATTTGTAATGAAACATAATGTAAATATCTTTTAAAAACAGAAAATATCAATCCTGAGAAGAAGAATTTTTGAAGAAGAATTAATTTCCCACTGCATTACAGCCTCACTGTGATAAGAAATTATAAGGCCTCGGAAAAATTGATGTTTTTCATTTTCTTCATCAATGTACTCCTAATGTCCATACATTCTCTCAGTCTGATAATGGGTCCATTCCTGATGAGAATTCTGTTAAGTATTTTTACTTAATGGATTATAGGAGATTCTGGGAAATATTCAGATAAAAATATTACAGACAGCCTTGACGTTTATTGATGTTTTCAATGTATTTGTGATATAATTAATTGTTATTCAAGTGGCAATGAAATGTTATTTAATTATTATTCTCCTTAGGAAGCAGAACAGAAGGCTTTTTAATTCTTTATGTATCTGTTATAGCTAATTACGTTTGATAATTCGCTGCAAAGAATGACCACGAACCTGAATCTAGGAACGAAATACTTTAAATTGTTATGTACCTCTTTGCTTGTATTGATATAAACCACTCTCTAAGGAAATCATTTCATCGAACATTATATTATATCCAGCCCAAGGAAACAAAGAATGTAAAATTTAAGCATTTTAAAAGGTTTTTATATATAATACATTACCTAATACTCTCTCTCTTTGTTAGTATGTATGTATCTATGACCTTCATGTTCAAAAGTTTATAATTTGTGTGGGCGAGAGACAGACAGAGAGAGTGAGTGATATTTCATTTTATCAATGCTAAGCATAATAAATTTTAAAATTAATTTCCTTATTTATTAGATGGACGGTTAAGAAAAATTTGTATATGCTAGGAAAATGGTTAAAAAATAGGCATCAATATAATAATTAAAACATAACGTGGTTAAATAAGTCGAAGCAGTACGACTGATTCATGTATTTATTCTGATTGATGATATATTGATTGACCGAAGAAAGTTTATCCTACGGTACTTCCTCTGCAATCTTAAGATCAACTAGTAGGCTTGAAAATGGATTAAAGGCGGTAATGTTCGCCAGAAGGCGTGTGGCGACATCAGAATCTGTAAGAGCTCGTGGAGATGTTTCCTTTAGATGATCAGAAGAAGCGCCAAGAACTAATGAAGGTGATGTTGTAGCAGCGGCACTTGGAGAATCAGTACTAAAGCGAATGAGTTTCAGACGATCAGTGGGGACTGTGACTTGCTTGCTGTCGATCTAAAAATAAAACACTTTCGTTGAGCGTGAAATATCTGTAAATAGCCCTGCATAAGGATTGTAGGGTTCTTCGGACACTGTCGATACTTAAAAACAGGTTTTTATGGACGAGCGTAAACAATGAAGCATACCAAAATGTGGGAACTGTGTGTGTGTGCTTATATTATTAATTAGAAATTGAGAGATGATATCACTTACTAATCTTGAAAAATACAATAAATAATAAATTCGGTTCTCTTGGTACTTATACTTAGAACCTATCATACAGAACAATACTTTAATGTCTTTATTTAAACAACTTTTACTTGGAGTCTTAAGATAGTTAATAATCTTAAGAATTTCATTCTTATTTTAAATACTTGAAAGGTGTTATTTTCAACATTTTAATCAAATATATTAAACCCCTTATCATGAGCATGTAGCTTCAGTAGATGTAAGGAAGCTTTATATTCTGTAAGGTTCACGGATTGGATATAATCAATATATACGGATAAAAGTATTAGTAGTTTCTTAAAGTTGTCTCAAATATTATTACCTGATGTTCGAAAGTTCAGAATAACTCTGTTCTGTGATACAATATTACATTTGAAGTAGCAAAACCGAAAATAATGTTTTTTTCAAAGTTTCGAATTGAAATTATAAATATTTTTTCTTTGGGGAAAAGTGTGAAAAACAATGTGTCTCACACAATTCAAAACGAACGAAATAATTTACCTAAAAGTGAAAATCCCTTTAAGAGGAGAACAGTACTAATACACAGCTACAATAATTTTCGTTGCATGTTACATTGTTCTCGCTTCTAATTATATCCAAGGACATACGATACTCACGTAAAGACTCTCATAAAGCTTCGTCAGCCTTCCGTTATTGCACGAAACCATCCGATAAATAGATTAAGAGGGGAGTAGCTCGGTTAACATTTTTTTCAAGAAGAAGCACAATGTAGTAACAACAATTCCCAGGGAAACCTTTAGAAGGAATAAAATAATTCATGTAAGATGTAGGTAATACTTAACAGAGGTAATACAGAAAGAAGGAAAGAATGTTCTACTAATTTTTGTTAAGGTTATAAATCACTATTCAATCCGAAGGGAAAATTTTAAATTGAAATACATACTTAATTAGATCTTTATAAAATAAAGTTAATGTTCTCAAGATTTTTATATTAAAAAAATACATTATCATATACCTTTTAAGGATATAAATATATATACATTGATGACCAAAATTGAGGAAATTTTTGGAAATCGCTATGTTTTTTAACTTTGAATTCTTAAAGAAAGTATTACGTTTCACAAAGTGCTAAGTCATATATATGATTTTAAAAATAATTTATTATTGAATTCAATTCAAGGAAACAAAATTAAAATATTTGTAATACAATGAAAAGTTATGCGTACTTTTATCTATAAAATAGGGTTATAAAGTGATTTGTAATGTCTAACTATCCTAGCCAATCACTGCTCTAGTTCTGAGAGCTAATGAAATGTTAGTAACTTCCAATAGGAACTGACATCATGTTTATAGTTGTGACAAGTCATTACTATGCTTTGTTCAGGAGAAAGAAAACTATTCCTTATATAATCAAATTACAAGAAGGAATAGTTGTAAGAAATTTTTATATTTAGTCCAGAAGCTCTGTTTTTGGTTTAGTTTTATTAACGTCACACAAGAAGCAACGCGATGTCTATTATTAATCAAGAAGCAATGACATCAAATAAAAGAGCAGATTGTACTCCTAGAAAGAGATGTAAAGATTAAGTTACGAGAATGTGTTATTTCCTATGCTGAAATTGATAGACAGGTCGGTGATTTAGTGACTACATCAGGAATCTGAAAGTTTTGTTTACGATAATAGAAGACAAAATCAATAATAAACAAAACAGGAAAAAGGTGCAGTACATCTGATGATGACAGAAGAATAAAAAACCATGTCTCCAAGATCAAAGAATGTCATCAATGGCCATCAGAAGTGATCTGAATGATACTGGTATTTCTTACAGTTCAAGAACAATTAGGAGAGGATTAACAAATATTGGACTAAAAGGTAGAATTCCACGAAAAAACTTTTTTATATTTACAGAAGTGCTAAAAACGATTACAGTGGGCAAAGGAACACATTAATTGGACAGATGATCCAAGGTCACATGTCTTATGGAGAGATGATTATATATATATATATATATATATATATTAGATTTTTCAAATCCAGTATTATTTATTATTATTTCAAATAAGATGTACTGCGGATAAAGATTTTACTAAATTCCACATACGTCTTAAAATCTAATTTAACTGTCAATAACTTCACATATTCAAATGTAGAGACCTCAGTAAAAGATCAACACAGTTTAATAACTATTTTCTCGGAATATATAAAATCGCTCTTAACGAACTTTAATTCTTAACACACTTTAATTGTAGCTCACAATCGAACGATAAGATCTAGATTTACCATCTCCATTACACCGACTGAAACACTTCTTGAATGTAGTAGTTTGGACTCCTATTATTCTAACCATGAGTCGCTTCTAACCACTTTATCTACAATGATTAATTACAATAATTCCTTGCGAATTACAACATCTATCAACCATTTCTTTGTCATTTTGTCCCCGCTCTATCCTTTCATTTTTATTTCATTGATATATTGCTATTCCGAATTCAAATCGTTACACTTCATATCTTCGTTTAATTTACCTAATCCCGCTTTATATGGTTAGCAGAAAGCTTTAAATTTATGCAATTCGTCGTATAAAAATTTCCTGATATTCGTGAAGAGAAAACCGCGAGTTATTCAACTTCACAATAGTCAATTATGTCCGATTTTAATAATGCAAATGAAACGACCCAAACTGGTTACATTAAATTCTAGTTTTTAAATATACCTAAAGACCTTTAAAAATAATCTTATTCTAAATTTAAACACAGAAAAACTCCATAGATTATTCACTTTTGAAGGATAATTCCTTGATAACTGAAATTAATAATCATGATTTTTCTTCATTACAAAAATATAAATTCCCATTGACTGCAACTACATGTATTGAATGAATGTTAAAAATAATGTTCTTGAGCCAAATGCTTTTGTGCGAAAACCCTTGACAAATAATCGTATTATGTAAAAAGATTATCGCAGTCTAATTCCACACAATATATAAAAACCACATTATTAGAAAGTTGGCTGTATTCTATATAATGAAGTTTATAAATATTATCGAAGTTTTTTTTTGAATTCACGTAGATAAGTTACTAAATATATTTTACATCTATATAAATTTATATCTATCGCTTTGGTTTTGAGTAGCCCCATCTTAAAAGGTGAAATTAAATCCAGAAGAAAATAACTTTAAAAATGTCAATCATTTATGTCTATGAATTTTACGGTAATGCTTTCATATTTACAAAGATATTTTTACAGCAGACGATTTGTCAAAATCAAACGTGATTAAATTCACATGCTTTTATGATACAAATCGCACGCGTGATTTGCAGTATGAAACAAGAAGTAGATGAGAGAAACAGTAAATGAAATAAATTAAAATACATAACTCCCTTTATAATGCGCGTCTTCGACTACCGAAACTGACAGTAATCCAACGTTTTTATCCTAGCCTTTTTGTTCGCTGCTCTTCTTACCCTTTTTGTTATATATTTATGTTCCATAACTTATTTCTGTTGTCAACTTTACAGCTTTTATTTTCTGAAGGCTTTTATGGTAATTCCCGACTGTTATTATAGTAATTCTTTGTTTATTCGTTATTAAAGCATGTCTTTTATCCTTTACCTTATTTGAAAAATGGGTGGAATGACATGGAATAATACATATTTTTCATTTAGGGATTTTTTTTTTATTTTGCTTCCTTTTTACATACGTTCCACCTTTTGTTGTTTACCTCGACTTAATTGGTAAGGATTTGTAATGTGTTACTACATCACACACACTCACACACACTGCTTTGTTGCTGTCTTTATTTCATTATATTTTTCCTGGATTAATGGTTCTAATCCTTTTTTTTATTTTATAACGCTACTTTTCAAATTTATTGTAGTAAAAGTGATGGAGTTCCGTGCACGTTGTCTAAACTCATTTCAGTTGTGTTAAGGAAATTCAATACGTAATAAGACATAATGGTAATTGTGCAAGTTTGCCTTCACTCCTTAACGAGCATATTTTATCAATGTAATGTTATTTCAGTTCAGTGCTGTGTTTATAAAACGTCTGTGCCCCAAAACAATCACACAGCTCTTGACAATTTATTATGTGCCGAAGCAAGAGTCAAATAAATAGATAAAAACGAAAGAAATTGAGAAGCAATGAAGATGTTTTTATTTATTTTATTATTATTATTTTAACTTCACTTTCAACTTAAATTCCTAAGGGAAAAACGAGAGAGAAGGAAGCGATTACTCGATAACAAGGCCCCTAAAAGCTGAGAGGAACAAAGGCGCAAGAGATACGATGAAATCGGATTGAAGGGAGAGGGAAAAACGTATTTGGATTTGAGAATTTGGAAGTTTGTTTAAAGAGTGGAGGGGGGTTCGTTTTTTTCACTTGTTTCATGCCCTGGCGTTGGTGGTTAGTGGGGTAAGAGGTTTAAAGCTAAAACGTCTTTGGTGGCATTCCTTGCAATTGGCTGTGTGAGCGTCGCTACAATTATAACACTAGGGTGGAGTACTTAAGAGTTTAGTTACCTTGATTTGAAAAATGATTATAATCACAATTGAGGCGTTTAGAGAAGTGGGTGCAGAATTTGATATGATGAAAAAATGATTGACATAGATAGCATTGGTTAAGGATTTTTCTTTCGTGGAAGGATTCAGTTTTAGTTTTAGTGTATCCGAAGTGTTATATTGAGAAAATGACTTTATATCTAATTTTTTCCTTGGATTTGTAAAAGAAAATGAAGCCTGGACTGGTTTCGTTTGCGGCTTCGGAGGAATAGATATGGTTTGGAATAAAAATTCCATAAGAACTTAATTGATTAAAGATGTCGGAAGGGTTAATATCAATGAGAAGTCCACGGATGATGAGTTGGGATCATCTATCTGCTTGTAGGGAATGTGATCTTCATATGTATTGTCATCCATGTATTTTTTGATGATGCTGTAAGATCCCATAGTGTTTGGGGAAAGTTTTAAATTATGTCCATTAATTTTGCCTAAAAATTGTTCAGTAGTCAATGTGTGAATATAATTGAGTGTATTAGAGTAGTGTTGGAAATGTTAAAGAGATATTTTAGTCTTAGAGTCGGACGTAGGTAGAAATTTAATGGCTGTTGCACTATTGAGGATTTTAGGCCCAATACACTGTCTGCTTCGAGGGGATTGAATGAATTATTTAAAGGAAGGACATTTTGAGATTAAGAGGAAGTTAGGCAGCTAGTTTATGGGTGTTTTAAATTGCATTATTATGTCTGTTTTGTTTTTTTCATTTTTATGGCATTAAAACCATTTGATGGGGTAGGATTATTAAGGGCTATGGTGTTGGAATGGGATTTTTTCAGCCTGGGGGAGGGAGGAGGGAGGGAGTATTTTTATCGGCTTTGAGATCAGTAAGAATTTTATTTTGGGTTTGAGGTTGGTGCGGAGGAGGAGTGTTTGGGCTCCTTCGAAAAATTCTTCTGCTTGAATGTTCATAATTTTACCATGGATCATCTGGCCCAATAGAAGGTAATTATGGAGTTGCATTGCTGCTTCGTCAGATTCGTTTCTGATTCCGATTTAATTTTTTATTATAATTTTTGTGTCATAGAAGGGCAATGACTACTTAATAGCTTTCGAAAAGTGATTTATCAACCATTGCTTTAATTTGTACTGTTTTCAAGAGGACAGAAGACCCAAGAAGGCACTTACTTCACCTGGTATAATACAAGTGTCCATATCGTAAACTAAAGTCGTTCTGCTTATCCGTAGGATAAAAAGCAATCAAAGCTATTTCCCACAAGAGGAAATAGTAGATCAAGTGAAAAGGCAGCTATCAGAGATGGAGCTAAGACGTGTTCACCGAGGAGCAAAATATCAAATATCAGTGACAAACTTCTGAGCAGAGTAAACGTTAACATAAAACTTTATCTAATGTGGTATTAAAGATTTTGATACAATTTGAAAAACCGGATATGTTGATTAGTTTCGCTAAACAGTATGGAGTTAGTTGAACTGTAATTCAGGACATAAAAAAGAACAATGACATAAAATATTGAAAACTTGTAATTTTCTCTAGTTTACGATAGCTTTTATTTTTGAATTTTGCAAGAGCATTGAAGGCATGCGTCTATTTCTGGAGAAATACTCAAGTAAAATGATAGATTTTTCTACTGAAAAAATATGAATAAGGATGACTTTTAGACCATTATGAGCTGATAAGATTAATTTAAAAGATGTTTTGTATTCGGATTTTGAGTATAGAGGGTAAAAAGTTTTTTCGTACATTGTTAATATGGTCAAACCCTTCAAATAAAAGTTCTGAACATGATTAAAGAACTAGCGTTGATTCTCAATTAAGTGTATAATGCAGAAGATAGTGGTTTACTTTGGAGGTGTTTATCCTAAAACCATTATGTTTACCGTGCTGAAACTAGTGCTACTGTTAGAAGACAAGCTAATGACAGGGTCACTTTTACACCTTGTTAGTAATTGGTAAGGCAAAACCTCCATGGACATTTAATAATGTTAAATTGTCCCTCAATTGCAGAACCCAAAGCAAAGGGTTGATGACTAAATCCTTCGTGGAATGTTTTCATGAACTGATTGTGCATGTCAAAACAATTTCTTAATATATAAAAATTGTCATAGGAATCTTTGCTTATTTAGGATAAGTATCCCAGTCAAGCCGATGAAGAGAATTTGAAGTCAAAAGACAATTTTTCCGTGTGTTGTTCCTTCATCTCAACGTACAGGTTGTATCCCACTGCCCAGAACGTCTTTCAAGTAAGTAAAATGTAATTCCAAAATTGCCTTCTTAATACGGGTTTATCTAGGGATGACTATGATTCAATCTTCAAAAGAAACTAACCTGAAAGGCGTTGTTCATTTCCTTACTAATGCTGGTGTAAACTTTGCCAAAAAATATATTGCTTATTTGTAAGGTAATTTTTGACCTCACAGGGAATTGTTACAGCAATACAAAAAGAAAAAAAGTAAAGCATGGCGACCATTACTGACATTGAAGAAAGGGATTTACATCTTCTGCAAGATGTGGTTAATATAAAGTTTCTGGATGCGATTGATCAAGTTCTGACGACAGACGAAGTAAGCGAGTGTTTAATCAGTGACGATTTAGAGAACTACCAGTTTCTGCCGAACGATGATATAATAGATAATGTGACCTCAATAAAAGAGAAGGAAGAAATAGAAGGGGAAGAAATGACGACAATTGTTCAAACAAGCCTCACAATTTATCCATTTACTTGTTTGCAAAATGCATTACCTAGACAATATAAAATAGTGCCACCGCGAATGATATTCTAATGCTGATGCGAATTCAAGAACAAGAATTTAACGTGTAATCTAAAGTGAAAAAATAGAAGACAATCGAAAAATATTTTTTGCCGTTTACTTCAATGGAATAATGTAGGTTACAAATTCAAAAAAGGGCTCTTTTGTAATTTTAGTTATTTCGTTTGTATGACACTTTATTTGAGTATATTGTATTACATTTTATACAATAATTCATAGCTTTTGCCAGTTGCATAAATTATTATTAGTTATTTCAGGTAAGTCCGGTTTTTCGGTATACCGGTGGTGGTCTGATATGATATCTGCCGGATTACCGAGAGAGTTGTAGAATTAATTTCAGAAAAATTCTATGTTCCTTAAACTTCATCAATTCTTCCAAAAGATTAAAATAAAAATAAATTAAAACATATATTAAAATAATAAAAACTTAAAATATATATTAAAATAATAAAAACTTAAAATATATAATAAAATAATATAAACTTAAAATATAGATTAAAATAATAAAAACTTAAAATATAACTATATTAAAATAATAAAATATGTCCTATACATAATATTTTCTTAAAATGTTAACCATTATTCTAGGAAAATTTGCTAATTTCTATTCATACCAACTAATAATATATTACTTGCAGTCAAATAATAATAACAGGTATGTAGATTCTTCTGCAATATCAGACAACTCTTACGACACAGCGGAAAATGTATTAAAGTCTTCATGAGAGAATTTTTCTCTATTTCGAAATTGCTTCATATATCCAGTGCGTAATTATTTTTTTTTCTTATAACATTCAGAACTGTTCGTTAGAAAAATATTTTCATTAAGTTAGTAATTATTATTATTAACATTATTCTTACTTTTATAATTTGAAAAAAAATTATTTTGCAACCTTCATTTAAAAATGTTTCATGGTATGTTATAGCTGTAAAAATATTTAGAAACGAATAAGGAAATGGCAATATAAGGTATTTGAATGCATAACAAGATATGTGTGCTCTCATGGTTTAAATATTTTATTATTATACCTTAACTATCTCGTTACTTTTATTTCTTCATTTTTCTTTTTATATTGATGATGAAAACTTTGTTTTCAGAATTTTATCACACATATTCACAATTTCTTTTGATGTGATGAATGTTGAAGGCATACAAATCATTCAATATGTATTGTATCTTTCTTCACTCTTACATTTATTAAGAGTGTTTTTGTGTTATTCAGTTTCAAAGAAAAAATAACTTTTATTAATTAATACCTTAAATTTAAAGAGCGTTAGGTTCCTTAGGAAAGCATTCCTTTAAAGTTACGGAATGGGATGGGGAAAATAAAGTTTGAGAATGTATATCTCAATTTTATCTGCTCCTACAAATTGTTTTAAAAAGATAAGTAACATTTGGATTTACAAATAACTTTACTATTTTACCCATATCTCGTAAAATATTGGTACAGCGTTTTCTAAGCATTTCATACATAACTTCGTAAATATTGTCTATGCAATAAATTGATAAGAAACTGAATCAAATGTGAAATATTAATTTATAAATAAAACTGTTTTCAACTTATGTTGCATTACTCTCCTCAGTAAATTTCAGTTCATTCTAGAGATTCTAATTTTCAAAGAAAAAAGCGAAGAAATGCTTAAGAAGATATATTTAAGAGATCGAACGCAAGTTATATAAATTATCACACACCAGCTCAATTTTTTTAATTTTCAATCACGCATACGCAAACAATGTAAACATGTATTTAAGTAATAAAATGAGCAATACCTACAGTTTAACTTATAAAAAGTTGCATGGTTTTATTCGTATGTATACAGGGGTTAGACAAAAATATGGAAACACCTTTTAAAAAACATGTTTCTTTGCTCAATATGGTGTAGGAAACCCGTTGGCATCCAAAACAGCTTGCAGTCTTCTCGGAATGGATAAACACAGTTCCTGTATGTGTGCCAAGGGAATATTATACCATTCTTCCTGCAAAACGGTGGCAAGTTCAGATAACGATGTTGGCGGTGGATAACGAGAACGCACTTTCCGTTCCAATGTAGACCACAAAGGTTCGATAATATTCAGGTCTGGTGACTGTGGTGGCCAGGGGAGATGGGACAAATCCTCCTCGTGCTCAGAAATCCAGTCCTGGACAATGTGAGCTGTGTGAACAGGGGCTTTGTCGTCTTGGAAGACACCATCACCATCGGGGAACAAAGTTTGTACCATGTGATGAACTTGATCTGGCAAAATGTTCACATAAGTCTTGGCAGTCATGTGCCCTGACACAGTTATCATGGGGCCAGCAGAGAACCACGATATGGCTGCCCAAACCATAACAGAACCCCCGCCATGTTTCACTCTTGGCAACAAGCAGTCTGTATTATAGGCTTGAGATGGCGTTCTCCAGACGTAAACTCGGCCAGAAGGGGGAAACAATGTGAAAGAAGACTCTTCAGACCATATTACACGCTTCCACTGCCCTATAGTCCAGGCTTTATGACTTAAACACCACCTTTTCCTGTTACGGGCATTAGCATCACTGATGAGTGGCTTCTCAATTGCAGCACGGCCAGAAATTCCCTGTTTATGAAGCTCCCTTCTAATTGTTTTGGTACTCACAGGGTTCTGTAACACAACATTCATTTCAGCGGTAACTTTTGCAGCTGTGGTCTTCTTATTTTTCGTCACAATTGCCCTTAATGATCGTCTGTCACGATCACTCAGCACACACTTTCGTCCGCGCTATGATTTAGCAGATGATGTTTTTCCGCTTTTCAAATATGCGGAATAAATCTTCGATACAGTACCTCTTGAAACACTAAACACCTCGGCTACCTTGCTTACGGAAGCACCTACCATACGTGCTCCAACAATTTGCCCACGTTCGAAGTCTGTTAACTCTGACATAATGCAATGATAACCTCACATAACAGTACTCCGACAACAACTGAACTGTTTAGCACATTTACGAAGTTGTATAGGTGGCGTTAGTAGTCAAAAACTCCAGCGCCACCTACATATTTCATTAAAATCAATCTTTCTATTCAAACATGCATTTTACAAGGTGTTTCCATATTTTTGTCCACCCCCTGTATATATATATACATATATATAATCATCTCTCCATAAGACTTGTGACCTTGGATCATCTGTCCAATTAATGTGTTCCTTTGCCCACTGTAATCATTTTTAGCACTTCTGTAAATATAAATAAGTTTTTTCGTGGAATTCTACCTTTTAGTCCAATATTTGTTAATCCTCTCCTGATTGTTCTTGAACTGTAAGAATTACCAGTATCATTCATATCACTTCTGATGGCCGTTGATGACATTCTTTGATCTTGGAGACATGGTTTTTTATTCTTCTATCATCAACAGATGTGCTGCACCTTTTTCCTATTTTGTTTATTATTGATTTTGTCTTCTGTTATCGTAAACAAAACTTTCAGAT
Source organism: Nephila pilipes (assembly GCA_019974015.1). NCBI lineage: Eukaryota > Metazoa > Arthropoda > Arachnida > Araneae > Nephilidae > Nephila > Nephila pilipes. Next base: position 1,998 of record BMAW01067601.1, on the reverse strand, counting down.
TCCTGCTGTAGTCACTAAATCACCGACCTGTCTATCAATTTCAGCATAGGAAATAATACATTTTCGTAACTTAATCTTTACATCTCTTTCTAGGAGTACAATTGGTTCTTTTATTTGATGTCATTGCTTCTTGATTAATAATAGACATCGCGTTGCTTCTTGTGTGACGTTAATAAAACTGAACCAAAAACAAAGCTTCTGGACTAAATATAAAAATTTCTTACAACTATTCCTTCTTGTAATTTGATTATATAAGAAATAGTTTTCCTTCTCCTGAACAAAGCATAGTAATGACTTGTCACAACTATAAACATGATGTCAGTTCCTATTGGAAGTTACTAACATTTTATTGGCTCCCAGAACTAGAGCAGTGATTGGCTAGGATAGTTAGACATTACAAATCACTTTATAACTCTATTTTATAGATAAAAGTACGCATAACGTTTCATTGTATTACAAATATTTTAATTTTTTTTTCTTGAATTGAATTCAATAATAAATTATTTTTAAAATCATATTTATGACTTAGCACTTTGTGAAACGTAATACTTTCTTTAAGAATACAAAGTTAAAAAACATAGCGATTTCCAAAAATTTCCTCAATTTTGGTCACCAATGTATATATATTTATATCCTTAAAAGGTATATGATAATGTATTTTTTTAATATAAAAATCTTGAGAACATGAACTTTATTTTATAAAGATCTAATTAAGTAGGTATTTCAATTTTAAATTTTCCCTTCGGATTGAATAGTGATTTATAACCTTAACAAAAATTAGTAGAACATTCATTCCTTCTTTCTGTGTGTGTGTGTATTACCTCTGTTAAATATTACCTACATCTTACATGAATTATTTTATTCCTTCTAAAAGTTTCCATGGGAATTGTTGTTACTACATTGTGCTTCTTCTTGAAAAAAATGTTAACCGAACTATTCCCCTCTTAATCTATTTATCGGATGGTTTCGTGTAATAACGGAAGGCTGACGAAGCTTTGTGAGTATCGTATGTCCTTGGATATAATTAAAAGCGAGAACAATGTAACATGCAAGGAAAATTATTGTAGCTGTGTATTAGTACTGTTCTCCTCTTAAAGGGATTTTCACTTTTAGGTAAATTGTATCGTTCGTTCTGAATTGTGTGAGACACATTGTTTTTCACAATTTTCACCAAAGAAAAAATATTTATAATTTCAATTCGAAACTTTGAAAAAAACATTATTTTCGGTTTTGCTACTTCAAATGTAATATTGTATCACAGAACAGAGTTGTTCTGAACTTTCGAACATCAGGTAATAATATTTGCGACAACTTTAAAAAACTACTAATACTTTTATCCGTATATATTGATTATATCCAATCCGTGAACCTTACAGAATATAAAACTTCTTTACATCTACTGAAGCTACATACTCATGATAAGGGGTTTAATATATTTGATTAAAATGTTGAAAATAACACCTTTCAAGCATTTAAAATAAGAATGAAATTCTTAAGATTATTGACTACCTTAAGACTCCAAGTAAATTTTTTTTAAATAAATGTATTAAAATATTGTTCTGCATGATATGTTCTAAGTATAAGTACCAAGAGAACCGAATTTATTATTTATTGTATTTTTCAAGATTAGTAAGTGATATCATCTCTCAATTTCTAATTATTAATATAAGCACACACACACTGTTCCCACATTTTGGTATGCTTCATTGTTTACGCTCGTCCATAAAAACCTGTTTTTAAGTATCGACAGTGTCCACAGAACCCTACAATCCTTATGCAGGGCTATTTACAGATATTTCACACTCAACGAAAGTGTTTTATTTTTAGATTGACGGCAAACAAGTCACAGTCCCCTCTGATCGTCTGAAACTCAGTACTGATTACTCAGTACTCAGTACTCGCTTTAGTACTGATTCTCCAAGTGCCGCTGCTACAACATCACCTTCATTAATTCTTGGCACTTCTTCTGATCCTCTAAAGACATCTCCACGAGCTCTT
>BMAW01067599.1:0-49252 GCA_019974015.1 Nephila pilipes | reverse complement strand
GTGTAGTCTATTAAGTTATATTTATAAGTGTAGTCTATTAAGTTATAAGTGTATCATGTAATATGCATCATTTAATATTAGTTAATGTGTCTCTTTTGGATGATTTTCATCACTTTTTGAGCGTTCGTTTTAGGTGTTGCACTTTCTCTGTCACGTAACGTATAAAGGAAATTTTGTGATACTTTTTATTAGTATTTTAAATGGATTCCACATAAAAATTAAGTCTCAATGTTCAATAATGGGAATTTTGAATGATTTGTTGTGAGAGGAAAATTGGCTAAATTAAGAGAGAACGAATTTATCCACAGTTCATAGTATTGAAAATTGTACTTAAATTTTCAAAAACAGTTTACTTTCTTAACGATTGGAAAAGTAGAAACTTTCTAGAAATAATTCATTAAATAGTTTATTTCAGGAAATTAAAAGAAAAGTTGCTATATTTCTTAGTTATAAAATATCAAAAAATAAAACACAAATTATATCATTTCATTAAATTCGTCATTTACTCTGAACTTTTGATTCTTAATACAAAAGCAATGAAAATTAATTCTGCAGACGAATTGGTATTAAATTTTGATACTTTGTTTAACGTATATTGCCAAAAACTTTGCTTTAAATAAAGACTGATTTCCTGAAATTAAAATAAATAAAAAGTAATGACATAAATAAACTAGATCATGAAATTCTAAAGTAATTACATTTAAATATAACAAATTTTTTTTTTTTAAACAATTTGGTTTTTATACTTATAGTTGTGCAATGAAAGAAGAAGGTAGTGTAGAAACAGGTTTTTCTGTATATGGACTTAATTTTATTATGGAACAACCCTTTCCGTGATATATTATTCAGCATTGTAATGGAATTAAAACTTTTATACCTTCGACACTATCTTCAATACCATTTCAATACTGATTTTATTACAGTATATCAAAAATGTTTGACATTTTTTCTTAGCACATGGAATTTTAAAATTTTTTGACGAGAGAAAATTAAAAGAACTTTAAATGTATTTGGTATTGTTATATTCATTTGATCAATTAGAAACTCAGAAGTAAAATGTCTGTCAATATATTTAAAATACATGATTCCTTATGGTGCCTATTACAGGGAGTAATTATAACTGTTTGAACAGAAGTTGGATAGTTGAAATGTTCTTTTCATATATAAGCAATTCATTGTCAAAATTTGCTCTCTAATAGTTGGAAATATCGAGAATCAAATTTATACGGATAATGGGAAAGCATTAATGTTACGCAATAACTATGCGAGACATTTTGTGATATAAAAGTTATTTGTAAATAATAATATTTAAAATAATAACAAAAATACAAAATACTTATTTATATTAAACATCTGTATTTCAACGTAGTATGGAATAAGCATAAAAAGCTGATGACTTATACAATACTTATCAGATTCGTTTGTACTATATATCAGTAATCATATTTTCTATTGTAAATATTGTAATAAATACCTAATTTCTATGCTTATGATTTTAATACAATGATGCTGTAAAGAATGAAGAAATTAAAATAATGAATTTTATATTTTATTACAAACTGCGGAGTTTAATAATTTTGGTGAAAGAACAAGAAACCTGTTCCCAGAAATTTAATTGAAAGTAATATATATTCCAAATTTATTTGATTATCTTTGTTGTTTTGATCTAATTAAAGTTACATTTATCATTTTTCATATAACATAGTATTTTAACTAACAGAAAACCTAAATATTATTTCCTACCTATATTTTTATGTTTGTATATAGTTATATTTTGTTTCAGAAATTTTTTAATGAATAAAATAAAATTAATATTATTCCTTAAGCGATGGAATACTCTTATAGAATTGAAGAAATATATACAGAAGTTTGCAAATAAGTAAATAAATGGTGCACCACCTCTTTCACTTTTATAAAGTTAATTTATCCAATGTAAATATTTTCCAGCAAATTTTTTTTCCCTCAAATTAAATTCAAAAAAAAAAAAAAAAGATTAAAAATTATTCACAAAACATTACATTTAAATATATAAAGCCTTATAAATTTCCTTCTGCGTTATTTATAAGGCTTTACATTAAATTATTTTTGCTTAGTAAAAGTTTTACATTCCTTTCTTCCTATAAAAACTGTAAGGATGCGTTACAATGAAAAAGTTAGAGTTTGAATTCAAAGAACTAAAGCCATAAGATATATATTTCCTAAATGTGACTTTCTAAAACTTTTTCCCTAATTCAAGTATATTATGTAAGGAATTCTTTCCAAGGATAGTTTATTCCTTAAAAAAAGAGAAAGGCGTACAAAAAAACCAGTACTATCAATTTATTCAAAGGAAAGAAGTCATATACATTTACAAGTGTAATTTTATTCGGCTAGAGCCAAAAATGTGAAGATTTTTTTGAAAAATTTCTATTTAATGAAAGCATTACTAAATATGTTTTGAAATGAATATTATAATTTTTCTAACGATTTTCATTAATTGTTTCTCAAATACTCTAAATTTTACTTAAGCTTAACTGTTGGTAAGCATTATTGTATAAACTTATATTTGAGGGATGATAATTTCAAAAATATGAGAATTATAAGAACGAAAATTAATGTTTAAATTATGCTTAAATATAAAGTTAAAAAATAAAATTTTAATTTTAACTTCAAGGTTTTTCGCTATTTAAATAAAAATATTGTTAATACAAACTTCTTTCTTTACAAATTAAGGTATATAGAATTTAATAAATATTTGGTCAAATTAAAATAAGATTATAATGTACTATTTTAACAGAGCCTAAATAAATAAAAAGTAATGTTGTAATACTAGCATCCCTTTTAATTGTTATGGATAAATATATATCCGTTGACTTGCATAATCCCTTCTTCTTTTCCTTTTCTTTTAATTTGATTTTATTTTATCACAACAATCTATTTTAAAATTTTACTTAAAAAAAAATCTACGAAACAAAGCCACACGTTTTAACTGTAACTGTCACTTTCACATCAGCAGGTATATTAAATATGTAATATTTTCCGTGCTCTCTTCTCTCTTGCTTCCGCTCTGCTTCTTGCCATGGGAATCGTCGCTGCTCTGCAATGAACTTCAGTAATAATTTCCAGAATATTGGACTGATTTTATTTATTTAAAAATTGGTCTTCAGTAAGCCGAATTGATTTTTTATAGAGATATTAATAAAACCTTAAGTTTGTTCTTGAAATCTTACAAAGAAATTCTAAAGATTAGCACATTAGTTATAACAAATAAGAAATTAAATGTTTTCTTACTTGTCAATATAACTTTGTTCATTGTTCTAGTTTGAAATTTTAAAAAAGTTGTATGACAATCCTTCAAAAGACTCCTTTTTTTAAATTAAGCTGTGGTTTCGTAAAGTTTTTATGAATCTTAATTTTTAGTGGTTTTGTAAAAAGAATAGTTGTATAATTCATACAACCACACTCTATAATACAACTACTTAGTACCTATAAGCCATTCTGTAGTTATCAAATATTGCATGTCTTATTTATTATAATAACAGTCGGTACTTTTCCATTTCGGTGGCGCATGTGAGAAAGTTGACAAAAATGATACCAACGACGCCAAACGGAATATCTTTTTCATGTGTGTACTGTGTGTTGACGCCATTAAAGTTTGCGCGATTAGTGCCAGAGAAATGAAAAAAAAAATACATAAGCTTTATCATTATACTTAAATGTTTTGTTTATTATACAATGGTGTTCAAAATTTAGAGAATTTTCCGATTTGGTCTATTATCTCTAGAAATATTGGAAATTTTTTAAATGAAATTTGGTGTGTATAAAAATAATTACAAAAAATAATAATTATAACTGATGAATGGTTATAATTTTGTTGATATAATACAAAAAATAACCATTCAACAGTTATAACACACGCGCATTATCGTGCTTAGCACTCATCGAAGTCGCAATGTATTAAACAGCAGTTGCAGAATAGAATCAAAATAATGGGTTAATAACTGGTATGGTCTCCAATTACAGATATATAGGCCTTACACCGTAATTTTATGCTGGAAATAAGATAATTTATGAGTTACTGAGGATACTGAGGATCCCACTCGTTCAGCAACACTATTTTCCGGTCTTGGAAAGTTCTCGGAGGGAGATGAGAATTGCAATTGCTCTTCCCAGATTATCTCAATCATGCTGCTCAGGACTGAAATCTAGATGTGTGGATGGCAAACCCATCCGGTGAATATCCTCACTTTGAAGAAATTCCTTACCTGCTGAGCTCAATGTGACTTCACATTGCCATCCGTTAAAAGGAAATCAGAACCAATTATATCCCTGAATAGGCGGAGATATGGCACCAAAACATCTTCCATATACCACTCAAGAGTCGCGGTGCCTTTTTCAAACACATGGAACTGTGTGCGGCCGTCCAAAATGATGCCTGCCCTGACCATCAAACCTCCGCTGCCGTAATGGTCGATTTCTTGGACATTGGAAGGCAGGTAGCAGATCCCTGGCTCTCTCCATTTCAAAGTACAATGAAAATTACTGGTTTGGCTGAACCGGAACTCATCAGTGAAGAAAACTATCAACCATTGATGCATACTCCAATCTGTATGATCTCTGCATCATTTTAAATGGACTCTCTTGTTCGCAGAACTGAGCGGGACACAAACAACAGGTCGGCTTGCAAATAGCTCTCTCTTGTGAAATCTTCTGGAAATAGTCACCTTTGAAACTCGGGCTACTATGAATGCATACAACTCATGAGAGACCTGAGAAGCTGTAGCCTCCCTGTTATGCCTCGCTGAAATGGACAAATGTAATCTTCTCTGTCCTTCGTGGCTCTTGGACGACCTTGCCCAGGCTTTATCTTGAAGGATCCAGTATCCGGAAACTTTTTCAGTAAATTGGACACGACGCTGGACGTTAAATCGAATTCTCTGTAAATCTGGATTTTAGACTAGCCTGCTTCGTAATGAAACATGAAAAGAGAACCTAGCTCGAAGGGCCTTTAGCTCCGGTATGAGTTTAACCTGATAAAAGTTTACTTGCCCATTTTTAGAAAAAAAAAATTAATAATTAATTTAAAATCTAATAATTAATAAAATAAACTATTGTGAGGTTAGATGAATACATTAATTTTTTTAAAAAAATATTAAAATTATAGGAGAAACAGGAATGATGTTGAAGTTAGGAATTACAGTGCAGAGGGGTGTGGGAGAACAGGGTAAATGAAGCCGACCAATCAGGAGGCAACTACTCAGGTTTCTTATTTGTTGAGAGTTAAGGGGGCTTATGGTGATGCTGAGTTAGGATTGTATAGGGTAATGTATTCAGATAATCTGAGAACTTTTGAAATTACGATAATTTCGTTTATAATTTTTTGTTTCTTGAAGGGAGGGGTTTGGATTATTTTCAAAATTATTATTAAATTTGGTAGTGATATGATTAATGCAATCTTGTAGTTTTATTATATTAAGGGAATTTCTTAAATCTTCATTTCTCATGTACCATCTTGCTTTTCCTATTATTCGAACTATATTATTTTGTAGGATTTCAATTTTGTTATGGTGTATCTGAGCAGCTTGCATCCAAATTGGGCAGGCATAGGTAAGGATGGGTCGCAGAAGTTGTGTATAGATAAGCAGTTTATATTTAGTATTTAATAATGAACTCCGACAAATTAGGGGAACATAATTTTTCGCGGCAAGTCGGAATTTTTCATGGATATGTGTAATGTATTGTTCGAAAGTGAATTTACTGTCTAAAATGACTCCAAGGTATTTAGCTTTGTGAGACCATGGGATTTGTTTATTGTCAATGTAAATGTTTGGTTTAATTACACTGAGTGCTTTTGTAAAGAAGACGGCCTCCATTTTTGAAACGTTCAGTGCGATTTTCCATTTGGAGAACCAGTCTTCTAGGTTTGCGATGTGTCTATTGATGTGATGAGCAAGAGTTTTGGGTTTTTTGTGTTTTGCAAGTATCGCTGTGTCATCTGCATACATGCAGAGAATTGTGTTGTTGTGTTTCGGGATATCGTTCACGAAGTATTGGAAGAGGGTTGGCCCGAGATGCGATCCTTGTGGGATTCCCGTGTTGATATTTCTTTTAGTGGAATAAATATTATTAATTTTTACAATAAAATCTCTGTTTTTAAGATAAGAATTTATAAGGGTTATGAGGTGGGGTGGGGTATTATATTTGATTAGTTTGTAAATTAGCCCCGTATGCCAGACACGGTCGAAGGCTTTCTGGATGTCAAAGAAAACAGCTCCTACTTTTTCTTTGCTTTCCAATCCTGATTTAATATAGGTAGTTACTCTCTTTAATTGGTGGGTAGTGGAGAGCTGGGGCATAAAGCCGTGCTGCTCCGGAATTACTATTTTATTTACTAAGAGATGGTCATTGAGTCTGTTGAGAATGATCTTTTCAGCAATTTCCCCCAGGATTGGGAGGAGAGAGATTGGACGGTAATTTTCAACCCTAGTCGGGTCTTTTCCTGGTTTTAGGATTGGAATGACTGAGGATGTTTTCCAGTGGTTTGGAAAGTGACCGATTACTAGCATACGGTTTATTAGGTGAGTGATTTGGAAAATTGTGGGGAGAGGTAAGTTTTTAATCATTTTGTTAGTTATACCATCATGACTTGGTGATTTATTAATTTTAAGTTTGTTGATATAGTTTATAATTTCTGATGGTTGACAAGGAGGTAGGGAGGCAGGGTTATCAAAATTATTTTCATTGTTAAGATATCCGTGAACGATATATGGTATTGTTCTATCATGTGTTGGTGAATGTATGTCGTTTAGCTGAAATTGTGCATGGAGAGAATCAGCTAGTAATTCTGTTTTGTCTTTGTCAATAAGGGCGATACTTGTAGGGCCTGTTAAGACCGAGATTTTAGAGCCTTTCTTTCTTAACTCCTTTGTGGCTCCTCAGAGGGAGCCACGTTCAGGGTCAGTGAAGAAAGTGTTGAAGTGCAAGTCTTAGTTTTTTCTTCGGTTATTTTCTTTTTGATTAATTTGTTAATTTGATTTAAATGGGTTTTATCAGCGGGGTTTTTCGTATATTGCCAGGTTTTCCTAACTATAGCTCTGTTTCTATACTTGAATAAATTTCGAACTTCCACGCTGATATAGTGTGAGTTGTTTCTATTTTTTGGTATGGATGCGTTTTTGTGTGCTTACATAATGTTGTTTGTGATTTTGGCGACATGCTTTTCTAGATCTTCCCCACATTGAATGATTGGTAATGAGAAATTGAAATTTCGAAGGCTTTGACTAAAAATACAGCAGTCGGGGAAGTTATTATTATTGGCTATATGAAAGTTGTTGTTTAAATCTAGGGAAATGTGAACGGGGTTGTGGTCTGAAGAGAATTCGGGAAGAGAGGTGAGGCGAGCTGGCCAATAGGAGCCTTTTGTGAGCATTAGGTCTATGGTAGATTGAGATGATTGGCCGAAGCGAGTAGTGGTGGGTGGGGCTAAGATATCTATTTCATTTTGGTCAGGAAATTTTAGAAGTTTAATGACTCTTGGGTAATTTGTCGTGCATCCCCATTTGGTGTCCACCTGCTTCTAGCCTATCTATAATTCACCATTTCATTACATCCTATAAACATTGGTCGTTACTTAGATTTACTGTTTGAATTTTAACCTTTTGAAGACGGCGGGTTTCGTGAGGAAAAGGCCCTTAAAGACGGCGCTTTAGGCGATGTTTACTTCCCCCTTTTTTATTGCAGATTGATGGCACCATACATAGGCTTACAATAGAAGCAGGATAGTTGCTAGTGTCCGCAGTCAATGGGGATGTTCGCGGATTAGAAAGTCCCTAAATACAAAGAGTCTCCCTTTCTTAGGGAAACATATTTTCTTGGAGCTCAATGTAGAAATTACGATTTCAGTTCCAAGAAAATTTGAGAAATTTATTTATTTTATTTTTTTAAAAAAGAAATTATTTCCTAACAATTTAAGCTGCTTTTCACCTAGATTTCCCCTTCAATATTATTAAGAGCATTGAGAAAAATAGCACAAAACAATGATGATAATATAAAGCATTGCACAAAAAAATGAAACGCTTATTTCATTGTAGACAAAGGTACACACAATAAACTAAACCAAATTTAATTGACATTATTTAAGTAAAATTTATTTATATTTTGATTTTCAGTAAATTCATTAAAATAGATATAAAATATTTTAAATTTATTTTTAATTCTTTTAAATGCAGGAATTTGATACAAACCTGGTGCTAAAACTTAAAATAATCAAATTAGAAATAAGAAGTAAATAATATGATACTTCATAAATTGCACGTAATTATAATCAGTAATACAAAATAAAATAAAAAGCAAAATTGCTGATCCTGTCTCTTGATGTTATAATGTAAAATTCAGACTTTCTCAAATCGATGATGAAATAAGTTTAAAAGCTCTTATAAGTATTCACAACATTTGTATGACAATAGACATATCATCATAAATCAACTATGCTTCTTTGGGAACTTCATTATTACTTAATTTATAATTGTTTTTCTCTTTTAGAACATGCCAGAGAAATCTTAAAAATTTAAACACTCTTAAGAATTTTCTTATATATCTTCCCTGAAGGAATGACACATTTGATGTTTAATTGTCATTTTTTATTGTTCCATAATTCATTATACTGTGATACATTAATATTCATAATATTGAATGAATCCTAAGATTAAGTCTAAATTTTATTAACAAGCATTTTTCAAAAATGAAAACTTTATTTTTCTTTGATCTAATTCTTCCTATATACGCTGAAAATTATGATAAAATATTCACTGTGGCAAATAAATGAGATGAATAAAAAGCAAAACCATTAAAAAAAAAAGGTGTTTCGCATTATGCTCTAAAATGTGAGTATCCTAAGGCTATAAATGTTGGCCTTTGTTAAATAGTGCCACATTGTAGTTTCCACATGTTTTGATGGTTAGGTCAAACAAAAGGAGACGATTAGGTGTTCCAACGTGTAGCAGAGCTGATACGCATTAAATCAAAATCCTTTCGTTGCCGCGGTGTGGAAATTAGAAGTGGACGCTCTAGCTCAGCTATCGTTCTCGTTACTTGTTTAAATTACGAGGTCCGTCTTATTACTTTGTCCCTTATGTTACTTGTAAATGAAATGTTAATAATTTATCAGTTTACCTACGTGTTCCTAAAAATAAATTCTTTAAATGCACATAAGAAATTTAAAATTATATTTTTTCCAATACTAATAAATGTTTCAATTAGTAAAAAAGAGGAAATGCTTTGAATTTTTAGAATACTTCTAGTGAAACGCAAACAATAAGCTGATATCGAAGACAAAATATTATGACTGCAAACATTTTTAAGTGGCCGTAGAGCTTCACGTATCTCGGTAATCTTGTTTATATAAAAGGAATATATGATTCTTATTTGTACTTAATTGTTTCTTTTGAAAGTAATGACAACATACTGGAGTTTCTTACCTTTTTTTTCACTTTTCGTACAAAAAGTTATATTCTTAACCTTATAATCCTTGGATAATCCTTACTTTTTATTTAAAATTTCAAAAGAATTGCATAATATTGCTTAATTCTAAGATTACTACTCTGATTTTTGTGCGATAATAAACTGATTTTTGTGTGTGATTTTGTGCATATGACAGAGCCAAAGCCAATACATTCCTACGAAGCCAACTCTTTCGATCAACATTCAAAATAATTACAAAAATCTTTCCTTCTCAACGCACAGACTCCTCAATCGGTTTAGAAAAAACTGACAACAATTTTTCTTTACTTTCTTCAAAATGAAGGAAAACTTTAGCTTCAAATATCGTTTTTCCCCTCCCCCCCCTTCGTCTGGACAGTCCCCTAAGTGACTGGGTCCTTTTTACATTATCTCTCAAAATCTAACACAATATCAGTTCTCTGAACGGTTATTTTCAGTTTCCCGATAACGTTCGCAAAGTAGAAGGCCTTCTTTTAAGTTGGTCGGCATAGTTTCTATTTATCCTATGTCCGACAATGTAACAGAAAAAGAAATCACTTTCTAAAGCTTTATTACGGCAATAAGAGGAAGAACCACGGAAGAATAGTTTTCCGGCTACATGAAAGCAACCTTGAAGATTTACAAGAAGGCAGATGTGCATTTCTAGGTTTTATTACACCAAAAAGGCATATGATAATCAATAATGACCAAAACCTGAAAGACTCAACAATAATCAAGAGGGAGAAGCATTCTTTGTCGATATGAAAGCTTTTACAACTTGTTTTTCATGCTCATTTACAGGAGCCATTTGCTTCCCTATTCAGAGTTTCAAACGTTCAATAGCCTTAGAGCGCACCCGAACATTCCTTTTTTTGTACTATCGTACATAAAAAGTGTGACTCATGAATAAATAAGCGAGAAAAAAAAAAGAAAACGAACACATTTTTTCTATTTCAATGTAACTATCTGTTAGATCTGATTATATTTATTTTTCAAGTATATTTTAGAGCATTTTGCAAATTTTTTCGTAATTATTATTATAAAAGAAATTTATTTTATTTTTTTTAAAAAAAAACTTCTTTTAAGTTTCGAAAAATCAGGAAATCCAACACTGTAGAACTTTTAAAGTATAATATATAACAAAAGCAAAAATTTTATTCTTGCTTCTAAGATTTTTGTATAAATCGGGGAATTTTTCTTATGCTAAAGAATTTGTAATATTCGTCTGCTACAAATTTGAAAGAAAAAATATCGGAATTAATAGTTTTTGTTTCGAAGACTCAACTTTTATACATCAATTGTCAAAATAAAAAAAATGTCGGAATTAGTTTCTTGCTTTTATAAATTCGAAAGACTACAATGTACAGTTTTAAAAATCTATAACAAATATTTTTGTAATTTTTTTTTTTGTTGCAAATATTTTTTTCTTTTTTTGTTGTTTATACACGATTAAAAAAGGTGTTTTTTTTTTTTTTTGATGTTTCGATATAAAATTCTTAAAAAATGTTTTTCAATAAGCATAACTTAAGATAACAATAAAAATACGCTTCTGTACAGCAATACATTGTGTAATTATGCACAAATTTTCATCAAAAACAGAATGCAAAAATTGCTTCAAATTCTCCACAAATATATTTTAAGTAGTTTTACAGGTATAAAAGTTAATAAAAATGTAGAACTAAGGTATTTTTAAATCTGCAAAATGCATAGCAATACGTGTATTAGTAAAAAAACATTCATTATGAAAATATGTAATTATATTCTTTAGTATGAAAAAAATAAAATAAAATTCATAAAAAAAAAAAATCACCACTTAAAGTTATAACACTTTTTTGAATAAACTTTGGAAATAAAATTTTTATGTAACATATATTTCTTAGTAATATTTATATATATTATTATTTGAATAATAAAGTAAAGTGGAACTCTTTAATAATAAAGTGGAACAAGAAATTAAAAATTTATTTCCAAATATTTAAATATTGTTTAAGTTCAACATATTAATCCAATAATTTCATTACAGCGGCTCCTTTTATCACATTATTTCATGTAAAAGGTAAAATTGTCGCTTTATGGGTTATTTGTGGGTCGTTCCAGATTATTTTATTTTGTTCTTCGGAGACAACCTCATCTTCAACCTCTGGACTCAAATTTAAAGATTGATCTAAATCATCTTCCTCATTTTCTAACTCACAATCAGAATCAGAATCATCAAAAATTTCGTCTCTAAATCAGCTAAAATATTCTGAATCTCTTCCGCGGTAAGTTCTCTTTTACGTTTAGACATTTTTTTTTAAAAAAAATCAAATTAATTTAAAATGAAATGATTAAGTAATCGAGATGACAAAATCACTTACAAAAATAACTAAGCACTCACCGCTAGTGAGAATTTGAGTTTGAAGGAAAAAAGAGGGATTTTTAGGTAAGGGTGAAAGAGGAAACTCTACCCCCCTCCCTTCTGAATACAAAAGAAGCCGGTCAAGCAGATGATGTTCCGGGGCTATAATAGGCCTCATGCTGATTCGAAAGCTGTTTACAGGGGAAAGCACGGCTTGGCCGCTACATCGGTCAGCGCCGGCTTTTAAGGGTATATACCTTTTGGCCTGCAGATCGGCCAGCCGTACTCTAAAGGTTAATCACTCAAACAAACGAACGAAGTATTTCTTTGCGGTCAATTTTATTTTTTGGAATTTGGCATATCAATTCAGAGCGGATTCATATAGCTGTGGCATCATTTCCCTATGAAGTACATTTGACTCGAGCAAATTTTGTAGCCTTAGAATTTTAATTAAAAGCAAAAAGACGGAGTTGTCAAAAGAGATTATTCTTTGGAACTTGTCTTAATTTTAATGGTCTGAAAACTAAAATAGATTGACTCAAACAAAAAAAAAACTATGTAGATTCCAATAGAACAAAAAAAAACCCTCTTTAGAATTATTTAAACTTTGTGGTAAAAACATTTAATGACATATGAAATGTCAAAATTTAAAACAAAAATCGGCAAGAACTTATGTGACAACCTCAGATTTTACAAGCTTTAATAAATATATTTTTTAGATGGCATGCTTCTAGTAACTCATATTATTGAGATGCGTATCAAACTTTCAAGATTGATTTGTGATATTAAATTTTTTATATTATTTAAATTTTCCTGTGACCGTTATTTTTTCTTTAATTAAGACAAAAAAATGTATAATGAGCATAACATTGTAAAATATTTAATTTAAAAAAATACATTCACTGTTCAGCTAAAATTAATCTTCTAAGGTGTAACGACAACTATTGTAGATTTTATTTATAATTGTATTGAAAAATATTCCATAAAATATTTCTCTCTTTTTTGTATTTTTGTAAAGTTTTATCCTATCTTATAGTTCTACGAAAGATAGTACTTTTTTAAGAATAAATCCCATTAATATTAATTTCGAAAATGAACGATGGTATAATTTATTATTCTTATGTAGAATCAATAAATTATCAGTCACATATGATTAAAAAATTTTTGTAGAATAATTTCCTCAAAAAAAAAGAGCCTACGTTAAAATCAACAGTAATACAAGAAGAATAAAGGAATCAACAATTACTTATTCATTAGTTTCTACCGTCCAAGATTGATGTTCTTTCAAAGAGCCAAAATACTGCAAATAATATTAAAGACGATAATGAAAGGTTTTTCATCTCACTTTGAATTGTTACTTCTAAATTTAAAGTACTACAGGTTAACAACTACGACGAAACAATGTAGAATAAGCAAAATACCAAAGATGAAAGACAGGGCAGTAATTTTTCGTAACGGTTTAAGTTTCTACATTTAAAATTATTGTAGAGCATTAACCATAGACTGAAGTTTTTTTACAAAACTTATACAATTCCATTGTTCAAAAAATGTGTGTCATATACAATTTTGAAAAAAAGAAAGTATCTAAGCAAAAAAAAAATCAAATGAATTAAATAATCAGAAGGAAATAAAATATGTTTCGTTTTGATTAACACTATAATTATAATTGAAATAACAAAGATATACTTGTAGAACTTTTAATGGCACCTCAGAATTCACTGAATCAATAAGTACTTTCTTTTTTGAACCCAAGGATATTTCCAGCTTATCATTGAAAAATAATTATTTCATGTAAATGTCCCAAACCCTATTTCAATATACTTTGCATTGAATTCAATGCTTTGTTTTAATCTATCAGAAAACTGACATTTTCCTGTTTTAATTCTCATAAATTAATAAACATTACCCTTCTTTTTTCTCTTAATTTGTTTGATAACCAAACTTATTCTAAGATATTCAACCAGTTATTGCTAATAAAGAATCTGAAATATTTCAATTAACCTCATTTCATAAAATATATTGTCTAGTTTATATAGTTTCCATAAAATAAATTCTTTAGAAAACTTTTCTTGTAATTATGGTAATTTGCATTTTGTGGCTGTATCGAAAGGAAAGTACAGCATTATTAACAAAAAATATGTTTGTGTAGAATATATTAAATGTAAGTACTTTTGTTGAAAAGAAAATAATTTTTAAAACAAAAAACAATGTGTGCTTGGAATAATCTTAAATTTAAAATGAAATTTAAATTTCCTTTTAAATTTAAAATGATCTTAAAATTAAGTCAATCTTTTAAATTAAATTTTACATCATTTCGCTAAATATAGCGTACCGAACATAAAATGAGGAACTATTGATACCTTAGAATCTTTTGATAGAAATAGCAATAAAATATTAATATGCAAATGCTTATTAATATGCGTATTGTGACCTTATTAAACGGTAATGAAAAAAAAATGAATGATATCGTAACTAATATATTATCTAAAGAATTTAGCAACTCATATTTAAATGACATTTTTTGCATTTAAAATGCATTTGAAGGATTGAGTGCAAGAGATGTAACACAAAAATTTATATTAACAAACACTCAAAGATAGAAACAGTAATTGCGTCATAGCAATCCGATTCCTCATTCCTCGACAAATATCCTCGTTAGTCAAGCGAAATGAATTCATAATATGATGTGCTAATCTCCACTGCCTCATGATATTATTAAAGCTTTCTTTTGTTTACTTTATGTACGCAGAAATAAATTTTCAAACGATAAGGTTTATTATATGTATATAATATTTCTAATACACCATAAAGCAAATATTAAATTTTCTTTGATTAGGAAAAAGTTATTTTGTCTGTAATTAATAACTTCATATTTTGAGATACGTTAGTTGTTGCTATTATTGTTACGAAAAACATACTTACAGGCAATCAGTACTGTTGGAGGTTTTCTTCTAAAATACTCTGACTGAGATTTGCTTCATACTAAATTAATTCATCCTTTACTAGTTAGTTTCCGACGATTAACAAGTTTATTAGGCTCTCATATTCAGCCTTACTCCATATTTATATCTGTATCAGACACTAATTCTGCCTAAACCAGTTATTTTATCGGTTTTGTATTATTCGCGGACAGAAATACATCCAAGTGAGATATTTTAATACAATTAAAAACTCAAATAACAATAATATGAATAAAATTTAAGTATAACAAATAGATTCCTCACAGGTTTCCTATAATCACAAATATTGCAGAATATTTTGATATCACTGATTTAAGAACTTCAGATAAATAACATGTTATTTGCTTGTAACTGCGTAATCTGTCCGTGACCTCTTTTTCTACCTGAAAGTGACATAAATATTCATATCTAATTAAAATTTGATTTAATTTAACACAACATCTTAAATAGAAATAATAGCTTAATTCAACTAAAATATAACGTAATAACTGTAAAATTATTTAGAAGCAAATTATGCAATTATATAATATAACTATTTTTTATAAATATGTTATTGTTATATATAGTTATATAATATAATCATTCATCTATACATTTTCCAAATGTTTTTGATAAAATGAAATTCAACAGCTGACAGTAGATCTTATTTAAAGAAAATCATATAAGAAAAATGTAAAAAAATAAGTAACATTGTTATATAAATAAACCTTCACTTGCTTTTGATTATAGAAAATATATAATGATAAAGCTTTGATAAAGCTAAATGATATGATAAAGCTTTTGATTATAGAAGAAAACTAAAATTTAACATTTAATGAAACGCATTTCAACATTTATTCAAAAATGTGCGTATTTAAAAAATTAAAAAAAAGATATATAAAAATTACAAAAATATTTGAATATTTTATGTACTGTAACCTACGAAAGGAATGAACTTAAATAAAGCATCTGGAAAGCTCTAAGATTCAAAATGGAATGATTAAAAAAATTAAAACTTGAAAAAGAAAAAAATTCTTTTTCTAGAGAAAACTTTGTTTACTGCATTTACTCTATAACATCTGACAAAGCAATAACTGAAAGCCGTCAAATTGAATCATTTTTACTGTTACATTTTAAGACCATTAAAAATATCACCAATCGTAAGCAAATGATGGGAAAACAAACCCGGATAAACAAAAACAAACATCTATAAAAAAAAATAAATGCTTTTTACCAGTCTTTTTGCTCAAAGCAAAATCGCATTTACATAACGAAACTATTTCATAAATATATTCCTCTCGAGTAAAGAGAGAAACTTCTGCATACATATAGCTAAAAACCTTGCTTCCTCAACTATTTGTACATCACGAAACATAAAAAAAAAAAAAAAAAAGAAGAATAATGCACTCGAAAACTTTTACTTTCCTTTTCCTTCGATGCTCAGAATGCTAACGTCAGTCTGGGTCGATATTTTTGCAGATGGAACTTAAGAGCATGAGAAATTTAAACAACATCTTTGCTTAAATCTTTACAGCAAACAGGGGTAAAAGTGTCATGAGGACTTAGAAAGAAGTCGAATGAAAAATTCACCGATATATTTCGTTTCTAGTTTAAAATCGAATGTTGTGCTTTTTTTTCACCCCCTTTCGTCCCTCCCAAAGTCTCTCCATAAGAAAAATTTCCATTCGCATAAACCATGAATTTAAGAAGATTTGTTCCCGTCCTCATGTCTCGTTGAGGAAAGGAACACGAATTTTGATTGAGTTTTCTTTTCTTCGATTATTTATGTTGCTGAGTGAAGAAGAAAGAGAGATTCAGAGATGCCTCTTATTAGATGATTTATTGCAATTGTTTGCAGAGCACAAATAGTTTTTCTGCTTCAAACTGCTGTGGATTTCCATGAAGTGCAATGAAGCTTCTCAAGTGCATTGTTTTAGGTTCAAAAAGCGTTTTAGGAAAGAAATAATTTTGAAAAATTTCACATCATTCACTTTCTGTTGAGAATTATTTTGCCTGTGTTTATTCCACAAGTGTTTTTGTATTTTTAATGCTCCTATATTCAAATCGTAAGTATACTCCTATAATCAATTAAGCTCATTTGTGAAGAAAAAACTTAAGAAAAAGATTTAATGAGACGTTGATAATAAAAATATTTTTGTTTTAGGTCCAATAATAATACTCCTTCATCTAAAATTATTTTCAGTTTTATTTTACATTTCTTCTGAATTTATCAAAGATGAGTAAAAGAAATATGGTCATTTTTTTTTAAAATTCCAAAAAGTATTTAAACCTATAGATACATTGTACATCCAAGTGTTACCAGCTGATTACTTGAAGTAAAAAATCTGTTTTCTGTAGTTCTAAATTGAAATATTTTCACCTTATTTCATTAAAATAAGAATAGAATTTCTTAAAAATAAAAAGTTTTGAAAGAAATCCGTTTTATTTGTAAAATGTTTCAACTTTCAAATATTTTGACAATATAGAATTATTTGCTCCAAATCACACACAACTACTTTGTAATGTATAAAATATCTTCTCATATTAGAAGCAATTAAATCTTCGTAAAATCTAAATTTTTGCCAAGCATTCTGAGTCTCAATATTTCTCTGGCTATAATTTTGAGAGTCATTTTTAAGCTACTTATTCTTCCTCGTCCGTTAAGTTTGAACAACTTCCTGGAGCCCTTTGTTGCATTTAAATGGCATACTTTCAAACAGAATGTATAACTCCTTATTATAAACGGGCAAATTTTGAACTCATTGACTGCAATACACCAGATTTTTTTTCTTTCCCAGATTATTTCAGTGTTATATTTTCTGAAGAACGAAAAGTGCGCAATACACTTTATATATTTATTGTCACAAATATTCTCGTAAACAAAACAGCATTTCGTTAACGGTAACGGTAATGGCTAAGCTTACGAGGTTCCTATTTTAAAAATAAAACTTACCCTCTCATCAGAATTGATAATAAAAGTTAAGTGCATTATTAATAAAAATTTAAAGCTTAATTGTAAACAACTACAGTAATTGGGATCAAGGCAACAAGCTCCTGGGCGTTCGGCAGAGTGAGGAACTGCCGAAACAAAGTTGGAGAATAAGGTTACGAAAGCGCGCATTGCCATTGGACGCTGTAGCCAGTAAGCTAAGGAGCATTTATAGCAATGGGCGGAGAGAGCGTTAGGGGTGGGACTTCAGTTCGCAGTCGAAAACGGCTGCGAGAAAGCTGTTGTTCGCGGCTTTTTGTGAGGTTATAACAAGGTAAAAATTTAGTTAAAATTAAATTGAAATAAAAAGAAATGCCGTACCGAAACCAATTTAGAGAAAAATGCTGTTAGAAATTTTGAGGGAAAATTTAAAACGCAAGGAGAGGAGTTTGAAAAACAAGAATTAAGCAGAATTGAGTGCCACTAGCGACGCTTGGTGACTGAAAATGTTTCTAATCTTAGGAAAATACAATTATAAGTTAAAAAGTGTATAAATTTTCAAGATTTAAAGATTTTAAAAATTTTGAAAGTGATCGACAGTGTTACGCGATCTCCATTTTGACCATGGGGCATTGCCACTTATCGATGTGAAGTCCTGAATTTTGAAAAATAATCAGGATATCACTGATGCATTACTTCAGTGCGCTCGCAGCCTTTTCAGGGCTGGGAAGTGAACATATGAATGTCCGAGCGCGGATAGAAAAAAAATAACGTAAAATCTGAAGGCATCAAATATATTTTAGTAATATATGACAACAGAATCTCCAATTCCCTGAATTTTATTGCGCATGTAAATATAGAACAAAATTTTGTAATTTATTTGCTGTGTTTTATAAAATATGTATACAATAAGAAGATATAATCAACGGGTCAACGACACTCTATAACAAAAAAAAAAGACGCACTAAAAGGATTTGTCCCATTTTAATGACATTTTGTATGCAAAAACATTTGAACCTAACATGCAAATAATTAAAAATTCGTTTCCAGTGAAGAATAGCGGGAACTAAAGAGCATCGGAACCATGCACTCAGGTGTATAAAAGAAGCGATTCTCGAGCTGACGGTCAAACTTTCTGTTGCATTGCAATTTGGGATACGTTTCAACGACCGAAGAAAAGGCCTCGCCACAGGATTCGAGCTCATTACGATCAACTGTCAGAGTTTGATAGATGTCGTATCACTGAATTGAAAGAGGCAGGTTGGGCAAATCGGAAACTCGCTCGCCATATGTCTCGAAGCAATACGGCGATTAGAAGATGCTCGCAAGAATGAAAGGACAATGGTAGATTTCAGCGTCATTGATGGTAGCGGTCTACCTAAGGCCACAGCAGATTGGGAGGACAGAGTAATTATCAGATCAGCTGTCTCAGTGCCTGATTCATCGCTAACAACCATCAGACGTGCGATACGCAAACGAGTGTCCACCATCACCATTCACAGACGGCTGATAAAACGAAATCTTCGCTCTTACCTACAGCTACGCTACCTGCCACTCTCGACTGTACGCTGTCGAGCCAAATTACAATGGTGCTTGGCTCGATCAGGTTAGAGTGATGCTGACTAGGGACGTAGAGTGTTTAACGACGAATCCCTCTTCCAACTGTGTCTTGACGATCATTGAAGACGTGTCTGGAGAAGCCCAGGGTAGCGTGCCGTTCCTAATCTCACAACTGCACGACACACAGGCCTATGGTGATGGGTGCCATTTCACTTGATGGCCGGCTACCTTTGGTCATCATTAGAGGCACACTTACAGCAGAGCGGTACATCGACAACATTCTGAGAACAGTTTCGCTATCGTTCTTTTTGAGTATCGTGACCTTATTTTTCAGTAAGATAATGCCGGACCATGTACGGGACGTGTTGCTATGAACTATCTTACAGCTTTTCAAACACTTCCTTGGTCAGCTAGATATCTCTCCAATTGAATATGTTTGGGATATGAGGGGAAGGCGACTGAATCTACTAAGGAATATTGAGGACCTAGCCCGGCAATTGGAGAATTTGGCAAGAAATACCGTAGCTGATCATCAGGGAGCTTTATCACTCTATGCCGCATCGTGTGGCAGCTTGCATCCAGGCTAGAGGTGGGTCAACACCTGATTGAGCTCGTTGCTTTGTAACTCTGAAACAAATCATTCAATTTTTCTGTAATTTTATTCATTTCCTATTCTGTACATAATTTTTCTATCCACCAATTTTTGTCTCCATCTTCTTGGTGCGTCGTTTTCTTTTTTCATAGAGTGTATATTTTTCTTATAATATTCATTACATTTAATCAAATCCTAAGAAATAATTTAATAAGCAAACAAATGCAATTTGATAATCCTCGAAGTCTCTTTAGTTTATATGAAATAAATGTAACTAACCTAACAACTAATGCAAAAAAGAATTAACTATTTGTAATAATTTTGGAGATATTTTCATAAAATAAAAATTAGATCTTACTAATAAACTTTTGCAGTTATTGACTAAATTATGTCCAGGCATTACCTTCATATATTATACGCAGAATGAATTACCTCTTGGTGAATTTTGAAATATGTATTAACAATAACCGTTTTAAATATAATGCATTCTATCAACTATTTCTGAGGCAGCGATCCTTTTTTTTTCTAAATAAATAAAACAAATATTTATGTAGAAGGGTATTCCCGTCTAGACGAAATACAAAAATGTTGTCTAGACCGAGGATTTTGAAAGTGGTTGGTTAGATGATTTAGAGAAACACAATAGTAACCTGATACAGGGTGTTGGATTAATATGCGGTTTTGGATAAACGACAATTTGCATGCATAAGTGAAAAGTAGATGCGACTATACTTTGCACAGAAAAATGAGAAAATTGAGAAAGGAATTCTTTAAAATGTAAACTGAACCTTTTTTTTTTTGTTTTTTTAAGTTTCTTAAATTTCAAATGCATTTTTCAAAAGTCTAATACTTTTATCCCTGATAGGTTTACCATTACTCAAATAGGTTGCAGTAAAATTAAATTTTGTAAAAAAAATATTACGGGGAAATATTTCTTCCTCCTATTTTCATAAAATTACTCATCGAAGAATTTCGTAAGTTATATTTTCTAATTTGAATAATTTATTCTTATTTTCTTTACTTCTTAAACTTCTAGGGGCTTTTTTTTCTCCTTTTTTCCTTTTCTTCACCTTAATGGCATTTTTTACATTTAGTTTCTCTGCGTTCAGTAATGGAGATACATTGAGTTGAGTATATATATTTTTTCTTATAATGAGCTACTATATGTTTTTTCCAATAGCAAACGTTTCCTTGTAACCCTCAGTATACCTACAACAATAATGTGTTGTTTTAATTATTCATTAAATATTTTTTTTCCTTTCATTTCTTTAACAATTTAGATAAAAATAAGAATGCTGTGCCCTGCTAAATTTATATAGGTAGGAAATGCATACATAATTTTTAAAATTAGGTGAAATTTATGTTTAAACATGTTAGGATCATGTTAGGTGTTTCGGATTATAATATTTGAAAACATCAAATGGTCCCTTTTTATAAGACAAAAGTAAAAGTAAGTGATAAAAGATACTTTTGTTTAAATTCAATGAAAAAATTTTACTATAAAATTTTCATTCTTCTACGTTGCAGGAACAATTTAATAAAGATTAGATGATTTTATTAGAATTAGTGATGCATATATTTTCTTTTATTGAATGATCTGATGTTTTACAGAATTTAAGTATTTATGGCTAAAACTAAAATTAAATTTTTAAAAACCAAAGTCACAATTGCAATGTGTGCTTACGCAACGCGAGAATAAAATTGAAATCTTTGATGATTTTTTTTTTTATGCAGCTTGCTTTAAAATATTAAAAGCACTCTTCAAAATACCTAATACGATTCGAAACAGTCCAATATCACTGAATTTGATGAAACTTATTCTTATTTAATACACTCTAATTTTATTTTATGTCGTTGCACCATATAAATATTCAGCAAATAATTTTGTCATTTCAGGAAGTACGAAAGGAAATTCAAATATGTAAGTGTTGAACATTAAAATAAATTTATTATTTTTATCAATGAAAGGCACTACATAAAAGAAAAATTAACACAGTACAATGATAAAAGGAACAAATGGAGACTAACTTGTCTAGTTACCTGCTTGCGCTTGTTAGGTTTGTCAGTTCTTGAAGAATGCTCGAGAACATTTTATTGTCAGTACTCAAACAGATATAATATTGTCGAACGTTTCACATAATCTGTTAGAAATCTGTGTAGAAAACCAACGTTAACAACAATCACTGGATGAAAATATGAGTTGCGCTGGGTCGCATTTTGGTTGTCAATGTGAATAGTTTTCAAAATCCAATCAAAACAACCCGAAAGCTAGAGCAACTTAACTGTTGCCATTTTGAAGAATATACCAGAATTGATCGATTACAAAATTAAAAATATATTGATTGATTGACTAGTTTCATTATCGTAACACTAGAAGCAACAGACCTAATAATTTTATGCTCTTTCAAGTGACAAGGACAGCACCTGAGCTGACACCTCCCTATCCCAATTTTACACCACACCTCAGGAAATACTTTGTGAGGCTCTCCACATATAATGTGCCTCAGCCCTTTTTACACTGCGGGTCTTCACATCGGGACTCGAACCCATGACTTGACAAAAACTACCACCCACGAATCTATGACCACGACCAAAAGTTTAGAGTATGCCACAATTAAGAAGATCTTAGCCATATAAGGGTTGATTACTTGTACTGAAAAATATCTTCACGAAAAAAAAAAATTCTTTGCTGTATTAGATTTCCAAATTTAATCAATTATCAAAAGTTCATGAATCAAAATTTATAAGCAATTTCCAAAATTATTATTATATTTATAAGGAAAAAATACACCGCTTCGTTAAAAAAAATGACTGAAAATAACATTTTTAAAATAAATGAAGTATCTGTTAGTATTTAATTGCAATATTTTTAAAAGATATTTAATTTAATCATAAAATAATAACTTATCTTTTTTGAAAGAACAATTTAATTCTTATAAATAAAATTTCAGAATTTCTATTATTGTTATTTCAAAGAGGATGTGGCGTTTTTGTAAGCATTTGTTATTTAGTATTTCATAAAACTTGCATGCATTTCTGCCGGTATCAATAGAACATGATTAATACCTTAAATCACAAAAGTACAAAAAAAAATTTGAAAATATTTTCTAACCCAATTTCATTTAATTGCAGTGTTCTCCATACAATTACTATTTTCTTCCAACATACATTTAAATGTGACTTGAAATTTTTCTTGAGAATAAAACAATATTCTATCGTTATAACAGACTTTAAATATTAAGTTATTTTTGGAAATTTGTTTTTAAGTCACGTGTTTTGTGAAATGTAGTAAAAAAAATAACCGTTTAAATTTTTTTCATTCATCGAATAACCATCTATTCTTTAAAAGAAATATTATAACTAAAATTATGGTGCAATTTTTAACATTTAAACCATTTCAAACTTTTAGCATAGTAGAACAAATTTATTTTCAATTTTTACATAGTATTAACGAAGAAACGCTTTCTCTGTATAGATAAAACAATACTACACATTTAAACCTCATAAAAATCTGATTTGCAAACCAATGAAAAAAAATCGGGCTTTTAAGGGGAAAAAAAATCGAGCTTACTTCTTTAGGAATAGTTAAAGTGGGAATCTGTTCGCATGTTTGAGTTTCCAGTAGATCTCATTGTACATTTCGGCAATAACAGGAAGGCAAAGTAGGACAAGCAGATTGAAAACGATCTGCAGAAGAAACATATGGTTCTCAGTTTTTCTGTTTCAGAAATAGTTTTCAAATTCTGCCTGAAGCTTTCTGTTCCCTACAAATTCCAACGTTTTAGTAAATTGCCCTTTTCTGTAGTAAAATCTTTTGATATGCAAATCCATCTCCAAACGCTGCTCAAAATGAATCACTTTCTTACATTCGAGATAAGAAAAGCTAAAAGAACCAAGTTTAAGGAAGAAAAAGATACCTTGATTATTATTCGATTTCATGCTCTAAAAGAAAGAAACTTAGAAGAATGTAAATTTTTGTTTACGTTTTTACCACAAATTTTCTTTCCTCCTTAACCTCGCTCAGGAATGGGAAAGAGGAAAGAAAAGGAAAAAACTTTGCTTGCCTCCTTTTCCTAACTGAAATTGCAGTCTGATGGTAGAAAGATGACGTTTCGGTTACAGTTGCAAGCTGAATCTTCAGGTATAAAAAAAATAAACTCCATTGCGGTTGACTCAACTCTGTGGTCCGGGATGTGCGGGAAAAGGAAAATGGGAAAATATAAGCTATTTCAGCGTGTCTCTTTTCGGTACATTCTGCTATCGAAAACCATTTGGAAGCACATGTATCTAGGGAAATAAAATTTTAAGTCCCAAATACGTGGGTTTCTGTAAACAAAACCTGAAGTACGATTATTTGATGTGGAATCCATTTCCTGCGAAGGAACTTTGGCATGTTTCTGAAACACAAAAAATTTAAGTCATTGGCGCCATTTTAAAACAAACAAAGTAGTCCTTTTCAAATAAGAACAATGGTACGTGAATTGTTACAATCATTCTATTTTTTCCCTCTACAATATGAAAGGCATTTTTTAAAGAATACATTATACTTAATACAATTAATGATTAGTGGAAAATATAGCTTTTCCCTTTCATATGTTAATAATTATATTTATGACATTGAACTAACAATTTAATTTTTGCAGAAGGAACTGTTGTAAATAACGTTCGTAAGAGTAACTTCTAGTATAAGATTTATTAAAATGAAAAAATAAAAGTAAAATTTTAAATGTTTAGCACTATGATAAATTAATTTAATTTATGAGAATTTAAATTTTTGTTTAGTTAGAATTAAAACCAGCTTTTGCAATTGAAACAGAAATGTTTTGAATCACTTTTACATACATAGTGTTAATTTTCTATATAAATTTGATTTTTTCAAATGAGGAGTTTTTAATAATATCTATTGGGTATAATAACAACAATTAGCTTAGAAACGACACAAGTTTCTAGAAAAAAGAAAAATAAACTACATATAAGTTTATATTATTTAAACATTTTTTTTCCAAAACAGATCCAAATGAGAATGTTTTTCATATAATTCTTTATCTAAAAAAATATGTGAAGCTAAACATAGATTTTATTACTCTATTTCGTTATGTATAAATAGAATTATTGTTGGATTTCTTATAAGCAACAATTAATGCTGAATTTGAAAAGGAGTGAAGAGAAAATTGCGACTACAAAAAATTAAATTGCCTTCTAAGTTTTTATAACTATGACATCTTATGTAATATGTGATTAGTTAACACTTAAAAGAATCAATAAGGGCACGTCAGGTTAAATTTTAATAACAATAGAAAGAAATATCACGTCACATTTTAACTAGTTGATTCCTAAAAAGAGAATCGGTTCTATTTTATTATGATAATATTATAAGAGTTTAAAAAACAAACTTTCAGTAAAACTTACCTTAGAGCCCTGTGATTAATGTTTACAACACAAATATTCTACATTTAATTACCGAGATTTATAATTTAAAAATATTTTAAAAATGTTACGCATAAAAAATTATTAGAATAAATTAGAATACTACTTTTTAATTAAAATTATTTAGAAAAATTTGCTGTTGTATTGGAATTTTAAAAGAAATGTTTTTCTTTAATGTTTGATAGTTATATGCATCATACCTAATAAAGATATATAATTATGCAAACACATTTTACAGGATTACATATACATTTGAAAAAATATTTATTTAAAATATATTCCCAAAGTGCATATTATATTAAGTTTCTTCTGGATATTTTTTATCATTTAAAAATAAATGAAAGGCATTGCAAACATCATTTGCAAAATTTAAGCTATAGATGCTACGAATTTGTGTGATATTAAAATCAAAATCTCCGCTAGAAGTAAGAGGTGAAAAATAAAAAAAATGGATAAAATTATCTTTCACTTTTGCAAAAATGTATAAGAAATCTGAATTGATAGTAATTTTCTGTGATTCAGCAGCCTTTGAAATAAATTATGATAAAAGAGTTTGTAGTTAAGACCTAAAAATAATTACTCTACGATGTAAATTTTTTTTTTTATTTTTTGAAAAAAAATTGAGTTTATGGAAAATTGTAACAGCAATACGTGGTTACAAATTTTACGTTAGGACGTAAGCATTTTGAAAAGAATCATTGTGGTAAAATTATTATTGTTATTGGCCAATTTCTTTCAGGTTTGAGAACAATAGAAATTAAATTGGCAGTTCTGAATCTTCTGAAATCACACTATTAGGATTTTACAATTGGTTTTTTGGAATTTTGTTTACTAATCTTCCTTTTAGATGTTAAATTTCCCTCTCATTCGATATTAAAGCTAGTTCGAGTACATAACTTCATATATTATTTGTGTTAATATATGTTTTGGGCAACAATGTTATCTTATAGTTAGTAAATGATGTCAAATGTTTTACTTGTTTCTATTACTTTATTTAGGGGTTATTTTACCACTCATTAAAACTTTCAAAATGCTGATATGAAACCTCTAATACTGTAAATTTCATTCCTAAGCTTAAGAATTTAATTTTTGTGTATTTTCTTCACAGGTGCTTTTTTTGTCTGTCTTCTCTTCATTTTACGATTCCTTAAAGAAAGAATTATTAAATATTAAATTGCAAATATGCTTATAAACGTGATACTGTTCTTTCATAAATTTCATGATGCTTTCCTTTTGAATCAAAATTTTATTCATTTGCTAAGGTCATGTAATTAAAGGAACTCTTATATGTGTTTGATACCGAAACAGATATTTTCCATCTTTTCTGTTTCGTATTTCATTCACAAAGTTTTACAAAGTAATCTACATCAAAAGATCTTTCAAATTAAACTTTATTCAGATCTTTCACTGCGAAAATATGCTTCACCTTATTTTCTCAAAACAAAAATTATTCGAATCGTCTTTTTAATACATCTTCTTTTCTTTACACAGACGAAGTAAAACACTGTGCCAGCCAACCATAGAAATGACTAACCACCATTTGAAGCGTCTTCTTGTATCCACGGGTTCTCTTTTATCATTGTGCGTACATATAACGCAAAAAACTCATCAAAAGAAACTCCAAGACATATTACTGATTCAAAATTACAAAATAAACCACTGCCTGATAAAACTTTGCCACTTTTCTGATCAAAAGATAAACTTTGAAAGCATTTTTATTTTGCCTTCGTAACGTCTTCCATGCAGTGGGACATAATAGAGGCCATCCGCTTTTGAAATCATTTTCCTACCGCCCGCGGATCTTGGTTGTGATGAATTAACTCGTATAAAAGTTTGCCCGCCGGAGCGCCTTCTCATTAATCAGTTGCCCTCCGTATTGTATTCAAATCAAGTCATTTATTATTCCTCCTCGGGACAGATCATTTTTCCGGCCACTACACCGTGCCTTAAGTGGAGTGACAGGGGCATAAACACGGGAGGAAAATTTAAAAGCGTACTGAATCGATCGTGTGAGTTATTAGGCAACCATTGATACACGGTGGCACGAAATTCGGGATCGAGGAAGGAATTATCAAGCGGTTGCGGAAATATATTGAAGACTGGATGCTTGCCCTTTTAAATGAGCGAGTTAATGTATTTCGATTAAATGGTCACGATGTTTCCGCGTTCGTGAATATTTCATTAAAATGTAATAGGATTCACGCTAGACAGATTTCTAAATCAGAAGCAGGGAGGGAAATTGAGTCTCACGTTTATGTCTTTGCACCCTCATATCCATGATATTAAATAATAATAGTCGTACTTCCGGCGCGATAATTTCCAACTATTCGAGCTGTCTTGAAATGGTGCTGCGGGAGGGTGTACGAAAATATCTAGTTCAAGTGTTTGATGAATTGAATGATTCTTTATTAACATCGCACTTCGAAGCAATATGAGGGTTGTTGGTGAAGGAACTGACATTTCTGTCATGTAAAGAATGGACCTGATCCGGCATTTCCCTCTCCAAATTTCCAACCCACACCGACAGGAGGACTTATGATCTTGACAGATTTAAACGTTCATCACCCCCTTCTAGTAGGACTTTTAGAAGCATCACGGCTGGAACTCATGATTCGACGGAAAAAAGAAATTTGTGAATCAATTGAAAAATTTTAATTTAAAGAATTTTAAAGAAATTAAAATTGTAAGAATTTGTGAAAAATTGAAACAAATTTTTAAAAAAACAAATTGACGAACAAATCGTGGCAGTTCCGATGTCACTATCATTCTAAAAATTTAGTTTGAAGGAAAATTTTCATTGCTAATACATAAATTGGAAATTTCAATGAACCAATATTTTGAAAACAAACTTGACTAAAATAAATTCGAATAAATCTCAATGTCTCTTAGCCGGATAAGCTGGTTTTTTCATTCTTCGTAAAAATATACTTAAAGAGCGAGTTATTCTATTTTATCATTTATAGTTTCTAATGTAATATACAAACATTGATTTAAAATAACTTTCCTATTCGTTGAGAAATGAAATGTTTGACATCACATCAGAAAACTCAATATTTTATGTGCGTTGTATTTTTTTACTTTTACAACTATTTTAAAAATGTTGGATACTGTGGAATCATTATTTATGGTTTTTATAAGTGATCTGCAGTAATATAAAAAAAGATAATATTTACTTTAACTATGTGAAGGAAAAGTACGAATTAAAGGAAAGTTTAATGATTATTATGCAATACAAAATAGCATAAATATATCAAAAACATGGACATCAAATCTGATATGTCTATAAATCCTTACATCCAAACACATAAGTTGACGAATTCGTAAATAAAAGTTTGCTCCTGAACATCAAACAATATATGGGATCAAATCCTTCATGCTAATTGTCACAACTCGTTCTTTCAATGCATATTTTAAAGAAGTAAAATTATTTACTAAAATATATAAAAAAAAAAACCACTTTGGTTTCAATTTTAATACTTATTGGAGTTCTTTCAGAATGCTTTACAAAATGCCATTTCATAAAAGTAAGAAACATGACATATATACTCATGAATATCGTTACATCAAAATACGTTTCTATTGTTTCAAATGTTATTTTTCTTTTGTAAATTTAAAAACCTAATATTATTTCTGCTATCATAGAAAAACTTTGAAGAAGTTATGTTTTAAGAATAATTATTTAAAAGAATTATAATTAGAATGCTTTAATAATTCTTTTAGAAATGTTTCTAAATATTTTTAAAAAAGATTTCACACAAGAGAACACTTTTTCACACTTTTAAATAAACACTTCTATTTTAATGCACAAACTGTTCATTAAATTTAAAGTATTTTCTTACAATTTATAAGCAAAAATGAAATTTAAATTTAAAGAACAATTAATAATACCTAATCCTATAAATACAAATATATTTATTTAGAGCACATTCAAATATGTAAAACACTTTAAAAAATTGGTCTTCCCAAGGTAAAACAAAAGAGAGACTTGAAAAGTATGGTTTTGTAAAGTAATCTAATCACAGAGTCAATAAATAATGAATTGTTAATATGATTAAAATCTTACAAATGTTTCCTTAAAAATTACAGTTAATTTTAATAATAGAAACAACTGTGGTTATTTTCATTTATTTAATTTATGTTCTATTGCTTTATTTCTGTACCATGTATTGTAAACAGTTAAAAAACAAGGCTCTTAATATTTATTAATATTTAAATGAATTCTTATTTAATTGGTGTGAAAAATGTGTCACTATCCCATCAAGGAAATAATGTAAACGTCTATTTACTTTGAACTACAAATGCTTAAGAATCAGCAATTTTCCTTTAAAAAGGCCTAAGGTAGAATTTTAGAGATAGAATTTCCAGATAATTTATTCATTTATCTCATATACTAATCATTTCTAGAATAACATTTGGCAGATTACTTGAGATTTTAAACAATCGAACGTATCAAATCAAGTAAAAATTCTATTTGAAAATGTTCCATTTTGTTTCCAACATACAATTCTTAAGACATTCGAGAATTTCTATCACTAATAATTTTCACAAATTAATTTTCTCACAAAGGCTATTCTACAGTTATTCAGGTATGACATAATCAAACCTTTAGATACCACTAAAATTTTTATTCAGTGTCCTTATTTAAGAGTTCATCTGTTCTAAGTAAAAATGAGTTGTTCAAATTCTACTTAACTAGTATAAGAATATTTCGATAAGGAGTTATAAAATACAAATTTATTTAGGGCTTTGCCAATAACTTAAAAGATGATAGAATATATTTGTTGACTAACAAATTTATAATATTTTTTTCTAGATATTTCTATAAACAACTTTGGTAACCATTTTTTCAATAAAGCTACTCATGTATTAATTTCATTGGATACAAATATTTTTGCAATGAATATAATTATACTTGAAAGTAATATATTTTATTATTCAATTAATATAACTTAACTTTAATGAAGTGTTTTGTTCTTTGAAATACAATCAAGATCATTAATTTCAAAAAGACATTCATTTCAATTAAAATAGCAATTTTTGTGTAGTAAATAACAGTATTTCCTTTCTTTTCCAAAAGCAATTCGATAAAATATTTTTAAATGGTACAATGTGTTTTATTTATATGTCTTAAAATTTCCAGTATTTGACAAATTTACAATTTCTTTGTGTTGAGAGGTATGTTAATTTATTTTTGAGAAGTCTATTGAAAGTGGAGAGTTATTTGAAAATTTTCATTTCGTGATTACTTCTTTATAGAACTTTCCCTAGGATTGTGTTTCATGTATCTTATTATGTAAAATAATAATTTGTTTATCATTCACCCATATCAGTTTTATTGATACACATAAAATATTTAAACTTTTCATCATCTGCTTGTTTTAAAATATTAAAACTCAGAGCCTCCTGCTATAGAGAATGCAGTAAACAACTAGACTTCATTTATAACCTGGAATTCGTCGGTATAAGCTCTAATGTATACAGTCTAGTAAAGCTGATTTATTGTTGAATACTATCTAATGCATAAATTAATGCTTGGCAATGGTGTGATGTCTTATGTTTCCCACAATTCATAGAGATCATTAATATATACAATATCCTCACGTGACGGGTTAGTCACTGAATTACACATAATTTATTTTCGAATCTAGTGATCCAAGAGTATAATTCGGATCAGCTAGGTAATAATGATTAAATTATTTAAGAGTTATGGAATCTTAACTGTGTTACCGAACCATGTTCAGTGTGTTCCACAAATGCTTGATATTCTCATACAGAATCTTTCAAAGAGTTAATATTTTTATTCGAGAAAAATTGGGTTTATTTTCGAAAATCATTATATTTAATAAGAAACTTTTCTTAAAATTATTCTAAGAAATACTATGCTATAAAAAAGACTTTATTAGGAGTCAAAATTCTAATTGCTTGAAAGTAAAATACGTTGTAAAGAATAAAATATTAAATTATGTAAATGAAAAAAATATAGACCATAGTTAACAAAAAGTAAAATGTGAAAATATTTTGGATAATTTTTATCGAACAAATATATTCATTTTACATCTTGTAACACAGTTTTAGTGTATAATTTGTGGTTCATAATTTATTATATAAATATGTATTTATACATACAGGGTGGTTGTAATTAAAATGACTTTCATCAGAAATCTCTAGAACCCATTATACTTATTAAATTTTGATGAAACTTGGTATATAGGTTATAAAGGCAATGGGAAAACTCTTTCTGATAAAAGAAAGTAGTTCAAATTTTGACCATCACGGGAAATTGTGGTGCATATTGAAAGACAAAAAGTTAGTCATATTCATTCCAATTTATTCAATTGCCAAATGTGGTCAATGCATGTTTCATTGTCATCAATTATGTGCTTTATAGCGTATTCAATGGGAGCGCAAAGAGACACTCGAGAGATTCCAGTAACATGGCTTATAATGCTGGCTTTCCAGTCAGATAAAGTCATAATTCCTCCTCCATAAAAATGGTCTTTTATGAATCCCCACAATCAGAAATCATAGGGAATTAATCCAGGTAAACGAAGATACCAGCTATCCTGAAAAGCTCTGGATATTCCACGATTGTCGCTAAAATTAATTCGAAGCAGTTATTTGACTTGGTGCTTAATGTGAGGATGTGTTCCATCTTGTATGAAAATAAGATGGACACTTCAAGTCTTCATTCATTGCCGTTCCAGTAAAGCAGGAATGACTTGTTGTCGAAGGAGTTCACGGTACCGTGCACTAGTGAAAGAGAACTTTCTAGTATCTTGAGAAGTGAGAGTTTCTAAGAAAAAGTAATCCGAGGATAAATTAAGCAGTAAATCCACACTATGAAGTCAGAATGTAGTGGTTGCTGGTGCAGGACATTATTAGATGAAGCATCGCAAATGCGACAATTTTGATTACTCACAGCTCCATCTAAAGAAAAGTGCTCTTCATCTGATCATAGAATTTTTCAAGGCCACGGGTCATCAACACTCATTCTGGTAAAAATTGACAGACAAAACCACAGCGTTTTTTGTGGTGTTGTGGTTGCAGCATTTGTACTACGTAGATGTTATACGGAAACCATTTTAAAATGGATTGCAGAATGTTTCGTTCTGTCAACCTAAGAATCTCCAACTATCATAGCACCAATTGAGCATTTACTGGATAATACCGGGAACTAGAGGCTGTTTCAATCACAAAGTAGCGACTTCTTCTAAAGTTTCATTTGCGACTGGTTTCCGTTCCCTTCCTGGCAGTACACCCAAGCATCCAGTCTCTTCAAATTTCAAAATCATGTTTATGAAACCATTCTTAGACATGGGCCTGTTTTTACAATTCTTTTAAACAATAGTATTCAGTGCAGCTAAGCTATTACTGCCGTTCTGATGAAGCAATTTTACCATTAAAGCTCGATCTTTCATCTGTAAGGGCATGATAAACAATGACAAAGTTATGCTAAATGTATTCCTGGCTCTGACAGCAAATCTCTTTATATGTCTGACTTATGTGCATGAGGAATTTTTGAAAAGCGTCATCCGGTCACCAAATCGCAAACTGTTTTTATTGAAGGAATTTTGTCTCCAGTTTCCATTCAACGTATATACCAAGTTTCATTAAATACCCATAGGCAGAACGAGTTCTGCGGGGTTCTAAATAGGGTAACTTTAACTATAATCACCCCGTAAATTCTCGAAAATAGGATGACAAATGCATTAAGATTTATACATTATTAAATGAAGATACATATTTTCTATAATATATTGTAAATTATTTACAGACAATAATAATAAACATATATCACTGTATCTCTAAAACGATAAAATATGTTAGATGAATTGATATCGTATCACATTACAAATGAGCAGTGAAAAGCGTAATAAGCGTGTTCATTGTAGCTTCTAATGTTTCTAGTCAAAGACCAGATCATTTATGGAAATATAAGTAAAGGATAACTTGTGTTGGGGCGTGAACCTGTATCACTGGATGTATAAACTTTCTGTATCATAATTTTGAACCACAATCTGAAGATTAAGACTACACCCAAGTTCACCACATTCCTAGTAACGAAGAAAAGAAATAAAAACTATGGGCCCAGAAATTCGTCATTTTGATCGCAAAGCCACTTTGAGAATTGAATAATCTGTAAATATTTATGACAGCTTTTTCAAATTTCATAATGTTTACTATATATCTAAAATTTTTACATGCGTCGCAGTTTCTGAAATTTTTTTTACATAGAACATTAATTTTTACGTTACGTAACATTATATTAATTTTTTGTTTCGTGTCCAGATAGAACATTACTTTATACGTTACGTAACAGTTTTTTAAAAGCATATAAATTAATGTTCCATCTAGGAACAACCAAAACGGTCAAAAAGACCGCTATTGAGATTCCAGCCATGTAATATTGAAATATCCACTTTTTTCCCCTTTGCTTTCTTATTTATTCAGTTTGTAAATGCTATTCTATACAACGTTATTGGAAGTGAATGTGAGTCGGATGAAGTGGATTGTTCAAGCAGTGAAAATTCCATGTGTCTCAGCTATTTTTTTCAATGCGTCATTCAGAAGGATAATTACTATTGAATGTCATGCTTGTTTTCACCAACACGAGGAACTCTACAGTGACGATGTTGAAAATAGTAACTCATATTTAAAGATTCTTTTTGAAAACGAAATTCCTGAACAAATAACTGACTCCTCAGAAGAAGAAATGAATAGCGAAAATCTAACTCAAGAAACATTTCTCTCTTATGCAGTCTTCGTACTCCAGAAAGAATTCGGTGGTAAACTTTGTCGAAAGAGGTTTTAAACATGGGAAGAAAAGCTTTGTTTGAAAAAAAGGATATATTCTTTAGAGTAAAAAATATCGTAGAAAATGTTGTTTCATCTTGGCGTTTGCTGTCCCACGAAAATATATTCAAGAATATTCAAAAATGCACAACTGAACTCGGATTTGAGGGCATTCTCATGGAAAAATATTTCATCATATTATCACCCTAGTTTATACAAAAGGAACAATGGGGTTTTCTTTAGATTTAAGCGAATTTTGAGTAAAACAGTATGCTTCTCCAGTGTTCAGTGAAAGCATGTCGTAAAATGGTTTCAAAAAAATTCTATGGTTACCGAGTTTTGGTGATATATCACCTTATTTTATAAAGGGCAAGTTTGCTAATGCTTTTCAGTTATGGTCCCTTTAGTGGAAAATTCTTAGCTGTGTTTCATAGCGCTTGTAATTATATGAATCAATGAACAACTTTCTCCGTGTAAAGCACGTTGCTAATTTATATTGTTAATTACCAATAAGACTGGTAAATTTAGATTGAAATTCTGGATGGTTGTGAATATTGGGACTAAATATTCCCTGAAAACTATTAAATATCCAAAAAAGAATGAAAGAAGGATCGAAGTGGGTAACTTGGGGAATATGTCGGAAAGAAACTAATTAATTGGTACATTTTTTCTAGATAGGAAATATCACAACCGATAGTTTTCCTGTCTCAGAAAATTATTGATTCTTTATAGGCAAAAGGAACTTCTGTTATTGGTAAAATATGTCTAAATAAAAGAGAACTGATACTGATTTGTAGGTACAACTCCAACACGCTTCTTAGTTAAA
Source organism: Nephila pilipes (assembly GCA_019974015.1). NCBI lineage: Eukaryota > Metazoa > Arthropoda > Arachnida > Araneae > Nephilidae > Nephila > Nephila pilipes. The sequence goes on along the minus strand of BMAW01067599.1, from coordinate 14,392 downwards.
GTTATGAAATTTAGCAATATTCATTTAAAGTATTTTGTATTGATATGAGTGGAAAAATTTCTGAGTCCTCATCGTTATGCATTGGGATGCTAGGATAGTTGATAATCACAAAAATTTCTCAGAAATATTAAATATATATAATTTCCCTAAGTGTGACTTTGAATCACTCCACCAAACGAGCCGGTTGCACACGATGCAATTAACTTTGGGAAGATGACCTGTTTATATTACTAACAATGTTCTGGAAAGTACAGCAATAAATTCTGGATTTACTTATAGAGCGCTACTCTCAATACATTTTTAAGAACATTCCTTAGTTTGAAAATTATATTCTTCCTATTTACATACCCATAGAACATATCCTTCATATTTACCAACGGCTTGTAGCTAATCAGCTCTTGTAAAGGTGCTTCAATTGCGGTACACAAAATGCAAACAAAAATTTGCATAATATGATTTGGTCCAAGTGTCCAAAAGAAATATTTGTGCAGATCGTGTGATACATGGAGTAACAGAAGCGATTTGTGAATTTAATAAAGAGACTTTACGAAATGTCAAGGAGACACAAAAAGCTATGGGCATACCTTTCGGAAAATGCACGCATGATCTTGGTGTAATATTGGAATCGCGAAAAAAATTGTTTACAATGAGATGCAAGAACTAAAAATATCAGTGTGCATGTAAATTAGTAAAGAAAGCAGTTTTAAAAAGAGAAGCATTAATGATTAAAAAGGATGGTGTGACATATAGACCAGGATACTTTTGATGTGCAAATAATAAAGTAAATCTGTATCATAAATTTTTTCATTATAAAATGTGCATGTATAATATTTAAATTAAGGCAATTAAAATAAACTTTTTTCATAATTTGTGTTTTTATTCTTTATATATTTTCGTTTAAGTATAATATTGGTGATATATGAAGTACAAAATTTTAAAAATGGTTGTAATTATTATTATTTTACATTTTCCTTCATTTTTCATGTTCGTCAATTGTAATTAATACCTTGAAAAATATTATCAGTTATTAAAAATATACAACGACATTTTGTAAAAATGCTAATATTTTGAAGAAACATATATAGCTTATGATATAAAAATGTACTTAAAGTTATTTGAAGCAAAAAATATCTATTTTTTAAGAGTTATAAACATTAAAAGGTTTTTTCTTATTTTGTGTTTTTTCGATGCATTATTGAATTTAAAATGCTACTCCTCCTACAAATATTAATCAATAATTTCCATTTTCTTCTGTGTGTTATATATAATACAAGTAATAAAATTAAGGATCAATTTTGCAAAAAAAAATGCAACCATTTTTTTTAAAAAAATAATAATGTGATATCTGTGTTTTTGCTGCATTTTAGCATGCCGACCAACATTTTATTTTTTTTCTCCAAAACGTAATAAATTATTACAAAATCGATCCCTAAATTTGTTTAAAATACCCTTGAAAGTATTACAAAAAAATTCACAGTAAAAAAAGTAATAAATAAAGAAGGAGTAGGGTTTTGAAATGTGTTTCAGATTTTTTTTAAAAATATTTTAATTTTGAAAATTGTGTTAACAATGGATTCCAATTTTCATGTAAATTGATTTTCTTGAATAGAAACACTACATAGCTTGCTAAGACGAAATTTTTAAATGCATTAATAAAAAAAATGGTTCAAAAGTATCCATTTTTCTTAAGTAACTAAAATTGTCATATTTACTGTCAAATAAATGACTGTAAAGGAAACGACGTCTTTCCAGCTCCTCTGACGCTACGAAAAATAGATGATTTATCGATGAAAATCATTTATTGTAATTAATGGGGGAAAGGAGACAATGAAATATAAGTGTTGAGTAAGAACATAATGTTCTTTTTTTTTTTCTAAAAATAAGGATGTTTTCTTTTATGAAACTCAATTTTACAAAGATGAATGTTACATGAATTTTAAAATATCGTTAGAAAATTACGTTTGGTTTTTATGATAATATTAGCGTTGTAAATTGAACATTAACTCTCGATTCCATATTGGGATTATGGTGATCTCTAACGGACATTATAAGCAGTTAAAAATATTGGTCATTCTGGCTTTGATATGCTTTATCTCCTCTAAAGACAGATTTTGATGGCATCAGTATTAGAAAACATGGTTACAATGAAACATTGCTGCTCACAATCTCGATGCCAAGACCATTTGAATACCAGAGTCTTGCCCATTATGAATATGGTAATTCCTTTTTATTACAGAAACCATCTGATGACTAAAAACACTCACATATATTGATATTTTTCATTTCATCATATCAATGTTCTTCCATTAAGAAAGCGACAATTAATAAGGAAAGCAGGATTCGTTTTAAAATGCATCTACTAAACCAGTATTGGAGTTGACGTCATTTGATGCTTTTTCATTACAAAATATTACTGTAATCATCCAAACACAAAACTAAAAATTAAATAATAACGAAAAAAAATCAAAACTCCAAACCCAATTTTGAAACAAAATCTTTGTAAACAGTTCTCTCCCCTTCCCTGAAATAGATGTTGCTATCATAGAGTCATGAACAATTAAAATATCTCTTACAATTAATTCTTCTCCCACAATATAAAGAAAATATCATACTAAAGAATTAATTCGTTTATTTATGAAATAAGATAGATACATCATTGAATCATAATTTCATCTTATACCTGACAATAATTCTTTGTGAGTTAAATGGTATAATAATAATTTATTGCAGAGAAAATAGCTATTTCTTTTTTATTCCAGAGTAAAATAATTTTCCGACTTCACCTTTCGAGTGAGGAATCTGAATATAAAAGAAGAAATCATCTTTGATTTATAGTTAAATTCTTTGATTCTATGCCTTGCAGAAATTAACAATATTCTATTCACACAAAGTTTATGATCGCTTTAAATACGAATATATAATTATAGACAAAATCATCATGTGACAGAAATACAGCCATATTTCCTAGTTGATCGTAACAATAAATATACAAATACATTCTCTATAAATAATTCGAAAACTTGTTAAGACCTTAATACTTAATTCATTTCAATCGTTTCTTCAATTTACAATATACGCCACAACTTCTAGTTGTGTAAACAATAGAAATTAGTATTTCCTTTAAGGGACAAAGAAAGTTTCTGTTGTTGCACTGTAGTCACTTTCATTGGTCACCTCATCACAGATACTCGTAATCAGTCTTCGCTTTGAGGCGCCACATCGTGCTAAATTCCTGATGAAGTACCTTTACAGTGATAAATCGCTTGCGTTAAATGCACGACTTCTCTTTCGAATTTTAACGTTTTCCTCGCCAGGTCATTTGGAGCGTTAAATTACGAATTCGGTAACAAGAGCAACCAGTCAAGAAGAAAGTATTATTCAATTAAGGACAGTCTAAACGAACGTATTACATAACCTTTATTTTCTCTCTTCCGCAATTCGTTAAAGGAACCTCATAAGCAAATAGAAAAATAAGGTTTTCTCGTTAGCGGAGGAAATGTGGGCAACTCTAGACTTAAATTAACGTCTGAAGTTTTTTTGGTGTACCTTACCAATTTATTAGTAAAAAATTAAATTATACATTTGATGGAGTTGTAAAGAAAGTAATATTTTTATTGATGTAGGAACTATTATGGTATCCCATGACTAAATAAATTTATATTTATTGATTCAGTGTAAGCATTCCAGCGAGTTTCATAGCATTCGACATAATAATCTGTATTTCTTTCAAAGATTTTGTGAATAGTATTTAATAGTAATTTCCTTTTATTTTTTAACTGTCCTGTTGTTTATTAGTGTCGAACTTAGAATCAATATGAGGGTTATTGGAGATGGAGCTCATGATTTTGGACCTTAGTCAAGTGAAGAGAACAACACTCGAGATCAAACCCGTATCCAAATTTTTCACACCTCGCAGTGAGACATCATTGATCTAACGTGCACCAGCTTATCTATACGAAGTGTCACAAATGGTATCATAACTCTTAGCCAAGACTCGACAAAAAGAAATGTTCGCGACTAAGACCACTAGACAAGCGTAATTTCAGTCAAGGAAGTATATTTAAAAAGTTAACGTTAAATATTCTTGCTTTGATCTGCAAAATAATAATAATAAAAAAACTCTATAAGCATAATTTAAAAATATATCCATCAAAAATAAATATTCTTAGATAATAATAATATGAATAGAAAGGAAGGAAATAAGTGTCTTTATATTCTTTTAAGAATATTGTGGAGTTGGAACATTCGAATTTTTCTCTTCATTAACCTCGAAGACTTTTATCAATTGGAATTGCCAAAGACTAAAATTCCTTCTCAACCAAATGAAACATGATTAGGGATATTAGACGAAGATAAAAGTGAAAAACAGTGATTTTGGTATAATGATATGCAATTAATCGAAGCTGAAGTTATTATTGAAATTGAAAATTTTCCTGTTAGTTTTGTAGATAGAAGAGAGTTCTTGAAAAAATATTAAGCTACTTAGTTATTGTAGAAGAAAACTGTGAAATGAAGAACAAATGGATTGGCAAGATAGATTTCTTATTTCAATCATAAATAAGACATTGAGTGAAGTTGAGATTCTAGAGAGTACAACTTTAGGTATTCTAAAATGGTAATTAAATAAAGTATCTGTATTATTCTTGTGCAACTTTAATTATATTTTAGAAGTTTTTGATCAATATATTAGATTATGATATGGCACAAGTGCCGAATAATAAAGAGCAAACGGGACACTAAGTTACTGTTAATTCAAAAAGGGTTTTGGATTTTGAATGTGTTAATTGGGTAATGTGTTATTAACATTAAATTTTTTTTATCTTATTATTATCAAAAAATCACAGTCACGGAATACTTAAAACTATTCCAGATTATTCCCATGATCTTCAACAGTTACCTCTCTACAATATGTATTAATTCATTCTTCTGTAATAACTGTTCATATGCTTTTAACTATTCTTAGCATAAAATTTCTTTCAGCATTCCATCATAACCCCTCTCCAATAAATGTAAGCCAGCACTTTATGAAACAAATGCACTTGCGCAAAGTATTTCGCTGAACACTCCAGTAAAGAATATTTGCTTTCAATATAATAAAAAAGCAAACAACTAAACATACCAGTTTTTGCACACATAATATTGACTATTATTTCGCAAAATACTACAATTACTGTTCACATTCAAATAGTTCTATCAATATTTACATCAAGAGTCCAGCCTTCCTCGAATGATTTATTTCCGCCCTCATTCTTTCTGTCTCGATTGAAAAAAAGCTTCTCTTTTTCGCAAATATCTTTCCCATATTTACCTATTTTGCTTTATTTTCCCCAATGCTGCTGCAGGAAAAGCAATTCCTATGAAACACTTTCCGCCGCACGCTAGTTATTTAACTGTTTTGGATGTTTGCCAGATACGTTTGTTGTTAACAAGGAATGTTTCCCCAAACCGTCAAAACAGAAATATTATTATTGTTCTGCCACATATGACGTTTCTGTAGTTTATATCGAAATCTTATCTGATATTTCAATTTCACTGCTGTCCTTTTATTTCCTTTATCCGTTACATTACCTGTTTCGGTGTAGGCAAATAACTAAGAGTATTTTATCGAAAATGGACTGCATCATAAATTCTCCCTGAAAGTAAATAGTTTATAAAAAAAAAATTAAAGATATAATTAATACTATTCCATTATATAAAATGCGGAATACTTTCTTGTGTTTTGTTCGTCTTGTTTTAATATCTCTTAACGATTCTTGTATCATTTATCCAAAATAAATGTATACCATAGTTTCTGACCTACATTTATAACAACAGAATTACCAACCGATTTTTTGCTGACTGTAAAGTAGAAGAACATGTTAAGAGGATCTTAGGAAGATGGTTAAAATAAATGTTAATTTTTGTAAGATTATAGTTAACCTTAAGTAATTTGAGTTTTCGCAAACACCCAGAAAATAATTAATAAAAGAGAAAACAAACCAATTATAATTCCAATTCTAACGAAAATATGTGAAGAATGGGCTTTTGATGTCTTAAACTCAGAATATAAGTTATGCAAAATAGAGTTTTACTAAAGCATAGAAAAGTGAAGGGTTAATTTTTATTTGAAACCATAAATTTCTTATCAAATTTCAGTGAAATATTTATATAATTCCATTTTTATATCGATAATTCAATAACTCCAGAGTATTCCTGAAAGAAGCCCTATTGCTATTATAATTATGTCAAATGATAAGACTATCAGAATGAAAGAATTAAATCAATAAATAATTGTTTTCAGCCAGTTTAATAAAAATATTTTAGTATCTTGTATATATAAATTGAATTTACTTTGATGAGACGTTAATATATATGTGCATTAAAAATATTAAATATCTTAATTCAAATGTCCATGTGAATCAAAAGCATTTTTTTTGTAATAACTTCTACTATAGTATGAATGTTAACATTTATTGTTCTGCAAAATGTACTTCATTAATCATTCCTAATTTCGCAATTCATATTAAATAAATCGTTTCCTTCTTTTTCACATTCGTAATTTGTAAAATGTCACATTTTTTTTTTAAAAAAAAATGAGCTTCAGGATTGCCATGTTGTAAGTATAAACTAAACAAATGCAAAAGAAAACATGTCGTAATAGAGGCCTTCTGAATATCATTTCAACTTTTGTTAAAGTACACTACGATGCTTAATGGGAAAGTAGGATGAGTGAAATGCCCGGAGGAAAAATAGTCTTTGTTATCTCCTTAGGAAATTTTTGGTGTTCGTCACTAATATCTTATAACGTAGATCTAGAACAGACGTTATGAAATGGGCTATTCGTGAATTTTTCCCTTCCGCTGAAAACTGAGGTTTCTTTCTGTTTTTACATTTATGTTCACAGTTTTCTGTTGAATCCAATTGAAGATGAGGATGCAAAATAAGCAAGATTTTAGAAGTGAAGTGAATAGAGGTAATCAAATAGTATAAAAGAAACAAGAGAATGGATTTGAAAGTAGAAGGCGGTAGTAACGAGAAGAGAGTTAGTGTGATGCGCGAGGGGGACTTCTGTCGTGTATAGGGTGTTTAGCGTAATTAAGAATCAACGCTGTCGGAGGAATTAAAAAAATTCCACTCATCGTTTTTCAGTAAGGGTATTCTTTGATAGGTTATAAAAGGGGCCAATGCTCTCGTGCATAGGTATTTAATAGTGGAGAGCATTGCCTTTATGTGAGGATAATTGAAATAGATTTTGGGTATAATTGACTATCTTTTTTTTTAATTTGTTTGAACTTGAAATTAAGTGGAAATTTAGATCGTGAGCTTTATATATATATATATATATACTGGGTCCAAAAAATCGGTTTATTAGTACTCTAGCCGTGAAGAATTCATTAACTTCTTCACACACATAGTTACACTTTTTGCACATTCTTTGAATCATTTTACGTTTTTACAAATTAATAGAATTATAGAGTAATGATATTTAGTTTTTTTACATTTCGAGTGTTTGATGTCTATCTTGAAGTACTTCATTTGCTTGATGATTGATTTACCTGTTTACTCACATTTTTGATTTTTCATATCTTTGAATTTCTTGTAAGTAATATTTTACAGTTTTGCCCCTCTTGTTCGGTCCTCGGCTAGAAATTAATTTATGACTTGCTGGCTTTATTGTTTTTTTAATTTGTTTCAACATTTCCTTTTGTTTTGTTTTTTAACTTTTTTATAAATTATATTTCCAAAATTTTTCAATATACATATATATATATATATAAACTATTATTTATTGAAATTGTTAGTAAGATATTTATCACTATATAAGAAAGTTAAGATATTATTCAAGAACCATTTAGTGTTGTTATTCAGAATGATAATGTTTTCAATACTTCTTTTCAGGCAGGTCTTGAGGTCCTGGTATGGATCCACGGAGGATTCTTGCAATGGGGCAGTGGCCATGAACCCGGGATTTGTCCCTCAGGAAGAGTGGCGAAAAGACTTAATGCAGTGTTCGTGTCCTTCAACTACCGCCTGGGAGCTCTGGGATTCATGGCACTCGACGTTCTATCGCAGATGCCTCAAGACGCAAGGGGGAACTACGGGCTGTGGGACCAAATTGTGGCACTCCAGTGGGTCCAACACAACATAAGGGCATTTGGTGGGGACCCAGAAAAAGTAAGTTATGTCTTGTTTCTACTGTTTTCCATACGAGATTATTACGACAACTCTCTATTTGAAAAAAAAAATCAGATTTGGAAATGTTAATAACTAACAAATGGTAGCTAAAATTGAACTTTTTTCGATTGTGAGGATTACTTTTAAGATTTAAAGTGTAATAAACTATGTCACACACACATTTTAATGAATTCATTTTAGGTTTGAAGATTCCTACTTCGTACAAAAAACGTTTTTAAGCATAGTGTTGGATGCACTTGAAATATAAATCGGGTTTTAATATTCTTTGAAGTACTGGTTGAAATGGTTTGATGTTGAACGGGGTATGTTGATTAACATATTTTCATAAACAATGAGAAGTCCTAAAACAAATAGCTAACAAATGCTAAAAGGTCCCAGTTCGAAGAATTATATTAGACTTCATTATTGTAAGAAATGAAAGGTGAAAAAGATGCATAAAAATTCTTATGAATATAATTAAAGTAATGAATATACTTAAAAAATGTATTAAAATACTAAGATAGCTAAAATATATTATACTATAAAATATACTTTAGAAATGCGGCCAATATAGTTTTATTATCATTTAAAGACACCTATTATTTCTATTAAATAAAACGAATCATAAAAAATACAATGAAATCATCAACTACTTTGCGACTTAAAGGTGGCATTTAAGTAAATACTCGATTATATTATGAACCTGTGTTAGAACAGATTTTTAACTATATTCTTTGAATTTTTAAGGAATCATAATTCTCTAAAATAATTCCAGCTTAAACTAAAAATTTTATATTAGAACTTGAAACATCCACATCAGGAGCAAATAAGTCTCATAAAACAATAAAAACATCAATAATAGATTTTCTCGTTGGTATTTAAATATTAATTAAGTAATGCGTGTGAAAATAAGATTACAATTAATAGAATCATGATTATTTAATTTATCTGCAACATATTACTTATCTATATTTTTACTATAAGAAACTACAATATATAAAAAAATATTCTAAGATTATAAAAATATTGTTAATATCAGGCTTAATAATTTCACATAGTAATGGCGAGTTGCACTACCATTAACCAAGAGAAAGCTCATGCTGGAATTCTCTCTCTTTCGACTTATGCATTGTGCATTTGTTAGACTATACATATCATTGATATTAATTTGCCTTTTTCAAAAGACAGAAATTTACAAACCAATCATTGACAGAAAAAATGTTCTTTTGATGATGGTTCATTATATATATTTTTTTATATTATTTTTATTCCAATGGCAACAGTTTTCCTTATTTTACGCTCCATATTGGAATTTGAAAATAATTCGATGGTTTTTGAATGAAATCGTTTCTCATTCACCCTCACTCCTTTTCAAAAACTTGATATTTTTTATAAAATTTTAATTTAAAACTTTTTAAAACCTAAGTTAAAGTATTTTAATTGCTTATCACTTGTTAGAAATTGTGTGCCAATTTTCGTATTCTCTACTAAACACACATAACTGACACATAAGCTGAAATATTAAATTAGATAATTGGCCTTTTTATTCATTATTAACTTAACTTTCAGCTATGAAAGCTTTTATCACTTGTTTCTCAAGAATTCCCCATCAAAATACAATAAAATCGTAGCACTTTCTTTAATTAACTGAAAATACTTGACTACTTTTAAAAGGGTGGATAATGAAACTTAATTTATTCTTAAATCAAGTAGTGATATTCAATGCTTTTAAATCTCCTGTCATTCTGAAAGTGTACATTCCTTTTCGTACTTACACCTTTTAAACATTTGTGATTTTGTTCTTATTTATTTCATTATACGCGAACATTTTAAATAAAAAAGACGTATAAATATTTATTTCATTATACGCGAACATTTTAAATAAAAAAGACGTATAAAAGCTAAATAGTATGTCATTGAGTAACATGACATTAAAAATGAAAAAGTACAAATGAGATATTTTAACGAACAGATGTCTCTTTTAATTTGATGTCATTTTAACTGAACCTTTTGAAGTACAAAATTTTAATGGCACAAACTTTGCGATTCTTACATTAGTTATTTAATTACAAATTCCTTTTCGTTAAAGGAAATCTTCTTGGGTAGTTAGGCTCAAATGATTATTCTAATGAGTGTAATGAACAGTAACGGGAAGAAATCCTAATTTATTTTTCTCTGAAAATTTGTTAATACCATTCTTTATTTAAAGAAATTTATAATATTAGATTCATTATTTTTTCACTGAGATTAAATATATTTTTACGTAGTAGAGTATTTTCCTGTATTATGATAAAACCTTAGAATAAACGTATATCAGTTTTTTTTTAATGTGAAGAGAAATGCTTTATAAATAAAAGTTCTTATATATATTAACTGTTTTACAAAACTTATTTGAAGTAGGATTTGATTGTAATAAAATGATGAAATAAAACATGATTTTTAAAAAGAATTAGAAATCATTTTTATTTTTTTGACTTGCTAGTCTATGATTATAGAATATATACTTATCACAGATAAATGGAATGCTAAGAACAAATATTTAGGCAAATCATTACACGAGTGTAACCAAAAAATTAATTATAAATTATTAATGAATATTTTTCAAAATTTAAAAGATGCTTATCTCTTAAACTCTTATGTTTTTCATTTCCTTTATTTTTCAATGTTTTAGTAAAAAAAAAAAAAATACCTATGGATATTACTACATTAGGAACCAGTATTCACTTAAACACAAACACTCTCTATAACAATACACTGGTGTCTAAAAATGAAGCATACATGTTAATCATGTGAATTATGAACGAAATTATACCATCGGAACTGTAACTGTTACAAAATGAGAAACGGCTACAGCCAATAAAAAGGATGCAAAACAGCGACAATAATAACATTTATTATCCAAAGAAACGGTTCGGAAGAAAACTAAGCATAAACGGAGCTCACAAATTCATAAAAAACAAATCGAATAAAGAGGTCAAGAAATTCATTCGTGTAGTTTTAGTGTGGTTGAGGTAGTCTAGTGGTCAAGGTGGTGAACTAGCGGTTGATGGTTTTTTATCAAGTCGTGGGTACGAGTCTTGACGTCACTAAAGACCCATCGTGTAGCTGCAGCTAAAACACATTTAATCTGTCGGGGTTCAAAGTCCTGACATTTGCATATTGTGGAAGTTAGGAGAGAGAGGTGCAGGTTCTTTTGTCGTTCTCATCGTTTGACTGATTTTCAAGTTACCAGGCTCATAATCTTGTTTCTAATGCGAGTTTAGTGAAACCAAAATCAAATTTGTATAATTTTCGCAATCACAAACACTATATCAAAGATATGATTGTCTGTTCGACTGTTCACCATGATTTTTGCACACACCATGGCTCAACTGCATGGGTATTTATATTTTTCCTTGATGTTTTCAGGGGATAATTTCCATATATCGATAGCCGATAAAAAACATGGTTCAGACAAAAGCGAGATTTGTCACTAAACACTACATTGGCCCATTGTCCCACTCAGCTAATAATGCTCTGCACATTGAGTTTAAATTTTAAAACTTGATTTACTCTACTTTAAATTCTAAACTTATTTTTCCTTACTTATTTTATATATTCTTAATTATTAATTATATACTGCATGAATATACTTCGATGTAAACAAGTGCAAACTGCTAGTTGTTTGACTTAGGGACCTGCATGATGGAGTGTACTGTAGACAAATTGATTGGATACTCGCATTTATCTGGCAGCCGGGAATGATGAATCCAATTCTCAGGCCCAGATGTCCCTCTCATGACATCCAGTCATTTACATAAACCTTCAACGACAGTGACTCTTACACGACTTGATACTTGTCATTCAGTTAACATTGTTTGCACCTTCAAATCTCTACCATATTTTTGAGATCAGTCACTGAAGAACATTCAAGGAACTTCAATCTGTGATCATCTGGAATTGAGCATTTCAACCATTCTATCTCCCGTAATCTTGTTCGGTTGTCATCTTTTGGCCATCGTTTACTATATAAATCATGAACAATGTTCTTTCGTGCATGAATTTACGAAACATATCAATTGATGTAGCTTAGTGAGCTGGTGTATCGGCATATCGACTTGAGCAGGCGTTTTGTACATCACCTAAAGTTTTTGTGCTATGTTTCACCTTTAACAGATGCTTCTTTACAAGTATTTTGAACAAATTCACTAATAATTACCAGAACGTTCCATATTTAACGAATTATGCTTAAATTTTGGGCAACAATGTATGTCAAATGACCTCAGCAGAATTTTTTTCCCCTAGATTACGTACAAGCATGTTTCACATTTAAAAATAGAGAATAAAATTGAAATAGAAATATTTCAACATAAAATTATGCCAAATTTAATTTATATTCAAGATCTGACAGAAAGTGATGCATAGTTTTTGCGTGCTTTTTCTTTAAAAGCTGTGAAAACAATTTACCTAATGTCAGGACTCAGTATATTATTTTTTCACATCCGACGATGAGGAATATTTCTGTGCAAAAATTTCTTGCGCATGTTAAGCAGTTTATTAATTTTTCTCCTTACACAAACTTTATTATTTGTTAAGAAATTGGAAATCATAATCAAGACAAATTAAGCTATTGGTCATATTTTTTTGAAAAAATCAAAAATTTAAATCCAAAAGCTCTTATTAAATTAAAGTTATAGCTCTTATTAAGTTATTATTTTGTCAAACACAAAATGGAAACTGAAGAAAATTTTTTAAAAATATTATTTTCTAAATATATTTTCTGAATATATTTTCTAGCCAAAATAAATAATTTTATCGATTAATGAATGAGTGCGTGAATGAATCAGTGAATAAATGAGTAAATAAGGGAGAAAAGAAATGAATGAATGAATAAATAAAATTTTCATTTTCTTATCATATTATTGTTTGTTTTAAATCTAATAATATAACAATTTATATTACTGTAAAAATAGAAAATCATTTTTTAAATAAAAATTGAAAATAACTTCTCATAAAAAATTATTATATTTATTAATTTAAATAATATTTTACGAGTTATTTTATTACTTTAATTAATAAAATATTTTTATAAATATTTTTTTTATTTATAAAAATTAAAATTGTTTACATAATTAATTTTCATTAACATTTTTAAATTCATTTCATACACTATCTGTTTTTTAATTATTTTTAAAAAGTACCTTTTGTGGCAAAATCTGCTGTTTGCAAAACTTTGAATGGCACATTTTTCTTCATTAGCTTTGATCATTGTTTATTACATGTTAAGATTTTTCAAACGGAAATTGCTGGCCTATTTTTCGTTCTGAGAATTTTAACAAAATAACTACACCTCAACAATTGTAGAAAAACAATTACACTTTTGATAATTTTAAAAACTCGCATTGCAGTTTAACCCAATTTGCATCATTTTTGATAGATTAAGGAAAATTAAATTATGATAATAGTGGATTAGTCACTAAGGTGATCACAATGAAATATTTCTAAAAATGAGTTTTCACCATTACTTATGGTCTTTTTTTCTAAAAGGTAATTTCTTAACATGAAACAATTTAAAATTAAATTTTTTATACTAAATATATTAAATCGGGTTCCCCGTAAGCAAAACGTGTTGCTTGTAATAAGCATTCGAAATTTGAGAGAAATTTAAATGATGACAATACTTACTGCATAAAATCACATTTTCCTAATTTTTATACTTAGTTGGCTTGTAAAACATTTTGAAGCCATCTGTTAAGATTTATCTACCTTTACTTTTCTCCATTAGTTTACATGAATATGTTTAAAGAGAAACAATAATTTGACCTAGAAAATCCTCAGATGTTACGCTTGAAAAATTATAGAAACGCATCCCGAAAAAATAGAATTGTATACAATATTTAGCTTTTATTTTCCATTCATGTAAAAAAGATAAATAAAGCTAAATTGGCGTAAAGATTTTATTGATTTCGGTAAAAACATTAACTGCATCATTCTCTGATGTTTACATTTTTTTTTTTTTACTTACTTGGATTTTATTATTTACGGTCTGTATTAGAACAAATTGTGCATACTGATTTGCATCTAAGTAGTTTTCCATCCTTGATGGAATAAAAATACTTCTAAGAATAAAATGGTAAGTGGTTAGAAATGCTTATTGCTTTTTTTTATAACTCAATAAATGTATTTAAACGTAAACAATTGCTTCCAAAGTTCAAGTAAATGTTTATGATATTATTATTTTTTATTATATATTATTATT
>BMAW01067598.1:0-11471 GCA_019974015.1 Nephila pilipes | reverse complement strand
CTAATTTATCATATCATTTAACTACCATAATGAGAAGTTTTTATTTTATTTCCTGAAACAATGTTCCTCTTGATCTTTAAATTTATTTAATCACGTGCCATAAAACTGCATAGGTTGGCAGAATTTTTCCACGATTTGAACTAGTTAGAAAATTTCCCCATTGACATTTAGTCACCAAGAAAAATACGTAAGAATCCTTAAATCTAATTTCCCGTATTCTGAATAATTCTTGAACTTAACTTCCCAAACATGGAAAGTTTCATTCTCTTTTAATTTAGCTACGGAGGTGAAAAGAAACTATGGCGTCCGCTGACAATTTCTTGATGTAACATCCTCTCTCTGTAATTGAAAGCAAAATAGACTACTCCGAGAGCAGTGTTTTTCAAGTCATGACTGCAACTAAAATTTTTATCGTTATTATTATTAATAATATATATATATATATATATATATATATATATATATTCCTCCCAATATTTAAATTGTATTAAAGTCTCAAATTTCTATAACCAATAATTATTAATAAATCAACCATTTTAACTCAATATATAATTAAATATTAAGAATATAACAACACTACTTTGGAGGAAAAAATATTTTATATCACATATTTCAAATATTTCGTTTATACTTTTTTTATATTTCGCTACATACATACATATGTCAGTTACATATATTCAACATTTCCTGTTATAAGTTATATATGACAAACATGGCTTATTAGAGAATTCAATACTTTTAAAATAATTTAATACCACTGAGACTCTTTTCTTTAAATGTGACATAAAATTTATCAGAATATTTTTGAATACATTTACGTTGAAACAAATAACAAAATTATTTTTAACGGAATCATAAGGTGTCCAACTTCTAATATGTATTATACTTCTCTAAAAAAAAAAGAAAGCTAATTAGCGTAAAACTGAAAAAATATTCACCAAAAAGTATTTTCATATCCTACAGAGATATTCTAAAAACCGAAATTGAACAGTTGAGAATCCCAAAGGTTATCAAAAAAAGCTTTCGAAAAATCGGTCGCCTTGTGATCTCGACACAAGAAAATAAAAAGTATTCCAAGTGTTACAAACTGAAATCCAAATCCATTCCCCATTTGCGTGGATTTCCACGCCGGCACGGTTACTGAATGATAAAGCATTTGCATTTGTTTTATCAGCTACGCAACTGGCCTCATCAAACGATTGTTGCGATAGAGGAGAGTTTAGATGTATATATAGTCTAGAAGTTATGTTGTGATGGGTTCGGAGCTAAGGAGGAGTGGAGGAGCACTTGGAATTATTCATGAGATGAAAGCGCATAGATCATCAATTGTTCAGAAGGAAAAGTTTTTCGAGGAGATCTATTTTTCGATAAAGGCTCGCAACCCGAGAAGAATATGTTTTCTTTTCCCTATTCCTTTGACTTGATTAAATATGCCGAGGTTTGGGGTTACATAAGTACCTTAGCATCTCATTTTTTATAAGTTGAATTCAAAATATTCTTTTTTATTTTCATAAAAAAAGATAAAGGAATTCTATTGAATTATGCGAGGTTATTCAGAAATCACATATTATTTTAATACATTGTATTTAAATTAATTATAAAATTTATTTTAAAAAAATTAAAACTATTTAATTATAGTAACTGAAAAATATAAATGGAGTTTTCAAATTAAAAACTCAGAGGAAAATTTATTTCTGAGATTTAATTTTTTAACTAAATCTTGAAATTAAATAAACATCTGGTGTTGATATTCTGTGTTTTTATTGCATCATTTGCACTTGAAAAATTAAACTTTTAGTTGTTTGCCCTTTTTGAGACTACAAACTCTTTTCTGAATGAAAAGTTTGCCCTTCCGCTAATTACATTGATTCCCCCTTTTCCCTTTTACATTATTAGTTATATTTATATTTTCATGTTTCTGAACAATTAATTGCACATTTTCAATGAGTTTAAAAGTTTTATCCTTAAAAAAGAAGAAAAATATACTTCAATAGATTTATTGAATTCTCAATGTTGTGCATTATTCATAGCATTATTCAAATCTAAACATTAACTTTGCTGCAAATTGAATATAACACTCATGGATAATCCCCATACTTTTATGAAAGTTACTCTATTGTTATTGTAGTTCGGATTATAATGCTTCGTAAATATTTATGATCAAAGTTTCTGTAATGATTTTTCCTATTGAAAAAGAAAACGACAATTTATTCATGGTATCTCATAAAGTGCTGCAAAACCTTATTTATTTTTTTTATTTTACATTTTAAAAGCGTTGTGAAAAAATGTGCTTTTCAGAAACTAAGCTTTAATACTTAAAAATTGCTAAGAAATATTCTTAGATCTCGATATAAAATATTTAGTGATAAAAAAACACATTTTTTTAAAAAAAATTAAATTTTTAAACTTGATTTTTGTTTCTTTTAAATTACATTTTAATTAAAATTGTTGCACATAAGTATCGATTAAATATTTTAAGAAAAAATTATATATAAATAATTATTTACTTTTTAACCATCGTTTTAAATTTAATTATGCATAAGTTGAAGTGTATGCTATGCATTTATATCGAAGATCAATTTTAAAGCCTAAAACTGTAATTTTTTGTATTTATAGTATTGAAGATGTTTTACATCCTAATATATTTAAAAAAAATAAATCGAAAATTTCTCAAGATGTATTTCGATAAGACATGCAAATAATTATGCTTTAAAGTTCAAATTATCTTGAATGCATTTGGAGATATACTAGAGTTTACAACGAATAAAAATTTAAAGAAAAGGTTTCTGTGGAGATCTGGGAGTTTACTTTTTTTTAAAGTTTTGAAAAGTAATTAGAAATTGCATTTTGTACTTAAAATTTTTTTCGAGTACATATGGTTAAAAACTCATTAGTTTTAAACTTTTAATCAATGTTCTTTTTATACATTTTCCCTTTTTTTTTCAATTTAATTTTTCTATTGAGTAACATTTACTTGAAACTTCGCAAATGAACTGACTGTGTTAAATTTCATAACTAGACACAGAAGATTACAATCATCACAATGTTTTAGTTCTAAATTTCAATTCAACTTATGATCATTTTAAATTGAAGTGATTATAAGTTGAATTGCAGCTAAACACTTATGTAAAAAAAATAAATCTTTTTATTTTAAGGTAAATAAGTTTTTCAAGGTGTATGAAACCCTATTTTGCTACAGCCTATTTTTATATTATTCATATTAGACATCTTGAAACACATTCAAATCCACTTTCCTCTCAAGAAAAATATTTAATGCATTTTTCTTTATTCAATTATTAACATCATTTTGTTTAAAAGAGAATTCGATGAAACATATATAAAATAGTTTTTATTTTTCTATAATCACAGTGTGATAAAGTAAATTTGATAAACCTGTTAACCAAATCTTTTGCATATCACTATCAATTAACCATAACTACAAGCATTAAGGGGATTTCTCCTTCAATATAGCCTTTTTCAAAAAATGTAGAAGGATAATTTAGTATTCCATCTCTTTTTGTATAATTAGTTTTGAGGTTCGTTCAATAAGTCCTTAGAAAATGCTGCAGATGGCGCTCATAGTATTGAAAATGGTTTGGTTTTGGTATTCACTATCACTCACTAGACAGCTGCCTTTGTCTCAATTAATTGTACTCGTGATCATGACGCCTTTCACATTTCAATATTTCTTCGTCATAACTTTTCCAGCCAATGAGATCATCCTCGCCTTCTTTAGAGCAGATTCACCAGAAGCAACCAATTATTTTGATTTGTCTTGTTTTCCAGTGAGTAATGATCAATACATTCATCATCGACTGTGACAACTCGATGCAAAATGTCGTCGTCAACTTATCGTGCCAGCATTCAAATTTTGATTTGGCAGAAAATAGCTACCAAATCAAAACTAACTCATGAATCAATGTCGAATTTACTTCGGCTCCATTTAACAGATGTCAGCATCCAATGATAACAAAAATTTGCCTTAATGATACCATTTGTATTCAAAATACAAGTACTATTTTAACTATTTTCGTATATTGCGAATGCATCAAGCAGAATTCCTTTAATTTTTTGGAATTTTACTAAAATGCTTGGATAATAGAATTCATTAAGATTAAAAGTAAATGGATTTTTACAACACTAATATTGTCACAATCGTTCTTGTTTCATTATCCATTTGTTACTTTGTGTTACTACTGCACCCATAACATCCATAGTTTAAAGAACAGTATGTAAAACTGAATATAAAGTAGTAGTTCACTGCCTATTTGAGACTTTAGAGTACCATAGGTGTAAATTTAGAAGTTTGATTCATAAATTTATTTCCTCTGAAATTGATGTAATTTGTATCAGGACTAAATGTACCAAGCTTTGGCTAGTTATTCATAGACTTTGTTTCTAATGAGGGCCCTTTTTATCAATTCTAATTTAAGTTACATTTTTTGCAATTTTTTCTTCCAAATTCTATGTTCGTCTCTCAAAGTGTTGAATATTATTTCAGCTAATTGTTCACTAAAATATATTTTCCTGAATAAAAACAACTAACTGTGACAAAGATGTAATTGAACAGTAATATCAGAGTAAATATGTGGTTTTTGAAATATGTGGTTTTTAAATTTAAATTTTAATTTTAAAAATAGTTCAAAATGGAAATGAGTAGCAATAACAAGGTAATTGATTTTATATTTTCATTCTTTCACCAAGTATTTTGCTATTTAAAAGATGCTTTGCAGTTTATCGTAATAATCAGAGGGATTGTGAATATTTCAAAAGATAAGGACAATTTTTCAATTCTTATGTCGATATTTCAATCAATTGAAAGTTTTATAATAATATAAAATTCCATGCTCTAAATTCGTAAGCGACTTTCGATAAATTCAATAATTTTTTCAATTACCGGCATGACGATATGGAAAAATCGATTTCACTTACGGAAAGAACAATCGAAATTGAAAGAAATTTACTCGTAGAAAAGTGAACGTGTGTTGAAAAGAGCAAACTGAATTATATATGTCACTCTCGCCCTTTCTAAAATGGATAACTTGGATTCCGAATTGTAAGTATAGTGTCACCGAATCATTCTTCGATTTTTGATAAGTCGTCGTCATATCTTAATCTCGTTAGTGTCTAGTCATAGTCTCGTATTTACAGAAGAGGTCTTTTGACATTTCCATTATAGTTTAATATAAAACAAATAGAACTTCAGAATTGGCATAGCAGAGTGGTATTTATTCCTTTACTTAAAATATTATGTACCCATATTAATTTTGTTATTTTTATTCAGGATTACGTTCAATTATTGCGATAATTCTGAAAATCTACAGCTTTTATATTACTTAGCGTTTCGAAGCTTTTTCTAAGCCTATTATGCAATAGTTATATATATATATATATATATATATATATTCACATATAGTGATATAATTACTAGGAGATTTATCCACACATCCTGTTACAAAATCTCTTTCATTTTTGTAATGGTCTTTTTTTTATCATTAATGTTGGTTCTTGCAATTGATTTAAAACTAATGTTATTAATACCTTTATTAATATTGCACTTAACACATGGATCAATAAGTTCCGAGACTAACCCAGAGATGGCGCTCGTAGTAAACCAGTAACCAGGTCTTTCTAGAGTACTAACCTTTGCTTGAAACGTGTCAAAATTTTAAGTCGATCGGACCAGAAACAGCTGAGTTATCGAGGTTGGAGTAAAGTCGTTTTGTAGTTTGTTTAAAAAATGGTAAAAACCGAGTTTCGTGTTCTGATAAAACATTGTTTTTTAATGGGTAAAAACACCGTGCAAGCGAAACAATGGATTGAAAAATGTTACCCGGACTCTTGTCCATCAAAAGCAACGATTTGTCTGTGGTTTGCCGAGTTTAAACGTGGTCGTACCGACACAAATGACGCGGAACGCTCGGGTAGACCTGTGGAAGCCGTTACACCGGAAAATGTGAGTGAAGTGACAAAAATTATAATGAAAGATCGTAAAGTGAAGCTCCGTGAGATTGCTGAGATGACACAGATATCATATGGAAGTGTATTTACTATCCTTCATGAAAAATTGAGCATGAAAAAGGTTTTTTCCAAGTGGGTGCCGCGATTGCTTTCGATGGAACAAAAACAGCAACGAGTCGATGATTCAGAAAGCTGTTTATCGCTATTTACTCGCAACAAAAAAGATTTCTTGCGTCATTACGTGACCATGGACGAAACATGGATACATCACTACACTCCAGAGTCGAAGCGGCAGTGGCGCACAGCTGGTGAAAGCCGTCCGAAAACGCAGCAGTCAGCTGGCAAAGTCATGGCGTCAGTTTTTTGGGATACGCATGGCGTGATTTTCATTGACTACCTCGAAAAAGGTAAATCGATCAACAGTGATTGTTATATTGACTTGCTGGTGCGTTTGAAGGAGGAAATCGCAAAAAAAACGACCGCACAGTCTCGGGACTTATTGATCCATGTGTTATGCTCAGTAAATGCTTCGAAAGTTAACTCATATTTTATAGCTATAATAACAATAAGTGCATCAATACCACAATTAGTTTTTTTTCTAAATATATGATTATTAAACTCAAGGTTAATGAAAATAATTCATTGAGAAGGAAGCGTAGGGAGGGAGGAGATAAAAGAGAAATTTATTACATATAAAGAAACATATAAAAGAAGAAATTTGTCTTAAAGTAAGAGTGACAAAGTAAATGATAAGGCAGCTATGAACCTCAAGCAATCCTCTTCTACAGGGCTTAGCACCACAGCATACTACGATATAGGCCGCAACACAATGTAGCATTGAATCAAACAGACATATGACGTTGTCCTTGGACAGACTGGCCCTCGCTTGTTGTACGGTGCTTTCTAAATCTGGAATATTATGACACAGCGAAAGGTCACGTTTCCTCCGGTCCCAGACATGCAATATAGGGGGAAAGTCCAGGAAGTGGGATGTTCCTGAAGTGTTTGCACATGATGGTAAGCAATCCTGGACAAGGCGTGCATTATCGTGCTGAAGCAATGCACCAGGACTCCTGTACAGAAATCAGAGCAATCAATATCAGTACAATATCATTCACATATCACTAGGATGCCATTGTGACACGTACCACTAATAGAGAGGACCAACTATAAAAGGATTTGACTCCACATATCTTAATGTCTGAGATCTTACAATAAATAAAAACTTGCTGCTCAAAAATCATGCAATTTTTTTTATCAATGAAGTTAATCATGATAGACGTACAGGGATTGGACAAAAATATGGAAACACCTTTTAAAAAACATGTTTCTTTGCTTAATATGGTGTAGGAAACCCGTTGGCATCCAAAACAACTTGCAGTCTTCTCGGAATGGATAAATACAGTTCCTGTATGTGTGCCAAGGGAATATTATACCATTCTTCCTGCAAAACGGTGGCAAGTTCAGATAACGATGTTGGCGGTGGATAACGAGAACTCACTTTCCGTTCCAATGTAGACCACAAAGGTTCGATAATATTCAGGTCTGGCGACTGTGGTGGCCAGGGGAGATGGGACAAATCCTCCTCGTGCTCAGAAAACCAGTCCTGGACAATGTGAGCTGTGTGAACAGGGGCTTTGTCGTCTTGGAAGACACCATCACCATCGGGGAACAAAGTTTGTACCATGGGATGAACTTGATCTGCCAAAATGCTCACATAAGTCTTGGCAGTCATGTGCCCTGACACAGTTATCATGGGGCCAGCAGAGAACCACGATATGGCTGCCCAAACCATAACAGAACCCCCGCCATGTTTCACTCTTGGCAACAAGCAGTCTGTATTATAGGCTTGAGATGGCGTTCTCCAGACGTAAACTCGGCCAGAAGTGGGAAACAATGTGAAAGAAGACTCGTCAGACCATATTACACGCTTCCACTGCCCTATAGTCCAGGCTTTATGACTTAAACACCACCTTTTCCTGTTACGGGCATTAGCATCACTGATGAGTGACTTCTCAATTGCAGCACGGCCAGAAATTCCCTGTTTATGAAGCTCCCTTCTAACTGTTTTGGTACTCACAGGGTTCTGTAACACAACATTCATTTCAGCAGTAACTTTTGCAGCTGTGGTCTTCTTATTTTTCGTCACAATTGCCCTTAATGATCGTCTGTCACGATCACTCAGCACACACTTTCGTCCGCGCTGTGATTTAGCAGATGATGTTTTTCCGCTTTTCAAATATGCGGAATAAATCTTCGATACAGTACCTCTTGAAACACTAAACACCTCGGCTACCTTGCTTACGGAAGCACCTACCATACGTGCTCCAACAATTTGCCCACGTTCGAAGTCTGTTAACTCTGACATAATGCAATGACAACCTCACATAACAGTACTCCGACAACAACTGAACTGTTTAGCACATTTACGAAGTTGTATAGGTGGCGTTAGTAGTCAAAAACGCCATCGTCACCTACATATTTCATTAAAATCAATCTCTCTTTTCAAACATGCATTTTACAAGGTGTTTCCATATTTTTGTCCACCCCCTGTATATATTGTATATCAGGATGAAATGATGCTAAACATTTACACAAATTAATTTTATTCACTTTTTGAGTACAAAAATAACTCATCTCATAGGTTTATTTTGTTTTTCAATCGCTTAAATATTTTTTGGAAGAATCTGACATCGGACATTTTGGACATCGAAGAATGATTTTGTTGCTAATTTTTAAAGAATAATACCGTTTTTAAATAAATGGAAACTTAAAATAAAATTCATTTATTGATTTATGATAAATACAATATAATAAGTAAAATATTTTTAACTGTTTTGTCTTAGTGTAGGTTAATATTTCTAGTAAACATTTTTGAACGAGTAATCTGTTGAACTGAGAAATATTTTTCTTTTGAATGAACTTTTTATTTTAAATAAAAACATAATACACGCATTTTAAATCTTTGTGTTTCTAGAAATTAACCGACGTAAATTCTTCTAAAATGATGTCATACTTAGTTTTCATTTTTTTAGTTCATAATTTTACGTAATCAACGTTTTTTGTATGAAGCATTATGGAATTATAAATGTGATGCATTTATTTACTCACAAGCTGATACGTCTTTTTGCTCTCATTTCGTCAGAAACAAATAAAATGAATTAAACAACTCTAATTGAATATATTTAATTATAAAGTGCTGAACAATCTCATTTGTAGAAATTGACATTTATAAAAAGATAAAATTGAATGACATTAATATGCATTCATTAACATTCCACAAGTCCAAATTCAATTATTAAAAAAATTAAGTATTAATATACTAACAGAAACTTAATGGTACTTTAAAAAACAATAAAGTTAAGCAATTATGGTGGAGAAATAAATCTGTAACGAAAGAAATCTTGAAACTCCAACATGTATCATTAAAGAAATATTTTAGAAAAAACTATCAGCGAAACACTATATATCTAAAATGTTTATGGGCACTTCTTACATAATTTGATTGGTTTATAAAGTCGGAAACAGCTTACGATGTCAAATTTGGATATATCGCTTAGGGATAAAAGGAAGTACATCGAAGAAAATCCACTGGTTATAAAGAAGTTAAAATAAGTTTCGCAGCAAAAACTTGGAAGTTTTAAATCTTCAAAAAATCCATTTTCAAAATATCTCTTAACCCCTGAGAATATTGTATACAAGAAAGATTTTATACTTTCCAAATATGTTGGTGTCAATCTTAAATAAGTGGCCAAATTTCTTTACCCGATATCGCAATAGTTTTCTAAAAATGAAGCGATTTTTATATTGTAAAAATCAATGATCTTAAGAAACTTCTCTACACTAAATAAGGGTAATTTTTTTGAAAGAAATAATTTATCTTCCCTAAAATTGAATTTGAAATACCTAGCTGAAAGTTTCGAGACGAAATTTGGGAATTGTGAAAAAGAAAATAAACTTTTAATGAACAGGCACAGTTGCTTCAATTCAGCAAGATGAAAATTTAAGTTTAGATTGAAAAGTAAATTTATAGATTTAAAAACATCGATATTCGATATCTCTTAAAATAAGATTGCGCTTTTATATCAATCATTTGATTTTAACTAAAATAGCAATTAAATTATGTTAAATCAAAGATTTTAAAATTTGAAATAATCTCATTCTCGTGTATATATGTATATATATGTATATATATATGTATATATATATATGTATATATGTATATGTATATATATATATATACTAACTTCTCCTTCTATATATGTATATATATATATGTATATATATATATATATATATATATATATATAATAGTTGTAAATTTTTTATTGAACCAATTATAATTGATAAAATCGTTTGTCTAAAAAGTCTTTCAAATACTGTTATCTAATTTCCATATATTTTAATAGGTGATCTTCATTAGGCCTATTTTATTGAAACATTTATTTATTCTTTTTTTTAAATTTTCCTATTAGTATATCGTTCATACCAATTCAATTTGATTTCCTCAGCAACTTTTGAATGGTCTTGATACCTGACAATAAAATAAAAATAATTTGTTAGTCTTGTTTAGAATTTTAGTTTTCCGGAGGCCGTATAGAGACACAAAACTTAATTTTCAGGAAACATATCTTAAAACAGCGATAACACTCTTTCAGCTACCTCTCAACATAAGAATCAGTGGAATTGATACATTCATCATACCATGAGGCCATTTTTTGTACACTTGTGCCGAAGCAATCCGCTGCGAGAGAGTGGAACCAGCGTTTTACAATATTTTGCTCGTCCTCGTCACTGAGGAAATACTACATGACCATTGAACGTTTCATAGAAGCAGCATTAACTTCTGGTCTAACACCTGAAAGAGTTTCATGTCTGTGAGGATTTTCCCTACGATGCCGATGTGCAGATGTTGTCACACGCTGACTCCACTCTCCGGCGACGGACTGCTTCGGCATCTGTGTATAAAAATTGGTCTCACAGGATTAGGCGTGCTTCAGATCCAGATTTCTTATAATAGGACTTAGCTGAAAGAAGCTTGGATTTGTTTCAACAAATATGTCCACAGTTTATGTTATTATGTTTTGTGTTTATTTACGGCCTCCATGAAACTTTTTTCTAAGCGAATCATATATATATATATCTTTTTTTTTTAATTTATATTGTGATAACGTGTTGTTTTTTTCATTTTGAGTATCTGATATTCATCTTGAAGCTTAAAGAATATTCCATCTGTCTAAATAATGTATATACTCACTACTCACATATTTGAATCTTCATTTCTTTGAATTTTTGTAAGTAATTTTTATATTTTGATTTGTTGATAATTTTTAGAATTATAGATTTTATTTTTGTAGATTTTATCACTGAACTTTTTCGTATCTTTTTTTATTTCAACTCTTTTGTACTTTGGATTTCCCAATTCAGCCTACCAAGTTGCAAAGTGGGAAGGTTGGTATCATAAAACAAGTTTAACCCCGCTTATTCGGTCCTCAGCTCGAAATTGCTTT
>BMAW01067590.1:8353-42292 GCA_019974015.1 Nephila pilipes | reverse complement strand
TAGTGACTTTTTACTTTTATTTAAAGCTGTGAGAGAGAGACCATTTTCATTACGTAGTATTTGGTTACATCATTTTGGTAAGAACAGAACAATTGTATGAAAAAGAGCAAGCGTAGTATAAAAGAGAGAGCGTTTTTGGTTATATACTAGGGAAAATTCCCATCAAACGTCATAAGCACGTGATAAGAATAAGGGGATTCCAGGGAAATATAGTAGATAGGGAATTAAAAAGGGATTGTTTTTGATAGATTTATAATTAGTTTAAGCAGAATTAATCCTTTTCAAGAGCGCGTGATGTAATAAATTATAGGATACTTTGGAAGGGGATCAGGAAATAGAATGAACTCTTTACTTTTGTATTAGGGAATGAGATATAATAGAAAGTTATTTTATTATTTAGGGTAATTATTGAATTAAAAGTTAAATCATTACAATTTTCCCCCCTCCGCAAGACGCGGATGTGTGTTGGGCCCTAACACATAACCTTTATCTTACAGGGGTGTCAAAGGAAGAAAAAAAATTCAAATTTAAAATTTAGAGTTATGTTTAAGACAAGTTACACCTAAATAATTCATATTTTAAAATTTAAAAATTTTATGCCTTGGAATCCCTTCATTCTTTTAGAACACATACAATTTTAAAGATATTCAAAATATTAAATACTAATTAAAAATATAAATTTGTTGTGTGTGGTAGTGTGCTTAAACATCTAACAAATTCTTGAACCTGTAAAAAAAAATACTTATACAACAGAGATATGTGGGTGGCATTTTGTAAATCAAAAGTAATATAAAATAAGTATAATATTTTAAAAAGATTAATTTGACAATTCTTAAATTCAATTGCATTTTGATCACTGATGACAAGACTCTGACACAGTATCCAATACGTTGTTTACAAATTTTCCACATGCATCTCTGGGTGAAGGATGAACATGCAAAAACCTAAACTTTGTTTTCTACATGGTACAGAGATATCAACAGACATGGAAATGCAAGTTTTTTAAAATTTGGTTTTACAAATATTAATTAAATTTAAAAAGTAGTTATAAAAGTATGTTTGTATTATTTATTACTTTCTCATTGTCTTAGTCTACAACAATTTCTAAACCAAACCTTTTTCAAAATTAGCTGAAGAAATGTGGTTGACAAAACTGTGCCACACTTGTTCGCATGTCAAACTAGAACAGCTATTCTATTTTAATTATTTATTACTTATACATATTATTCATCATTTAAATTAATTATTCACCTTCCTTTATTAATACCTTCATCTATAGAAATCATCTAAACTAGACACACATTCTTTTAAATACAAAACATCTTTTAAACTTAAAATAGTATTATTGATAATTAAACATTCAAAAATTTTCTTTTACTTTCATTACATAAAACACATTGTTGGTTTTCATTTTAAAACCATATAATATTCATTTCATAAAGTATATAACATTTCTTATTTCAACAACAACTTCATTTAAATCAATATATTATTTATCATTTCTCAAGTAATGTTTAACAACAATATGCTTCATTCAAATCTAAAATATTTCTCAATAATTATTCAATTCAAACTAAAATATGTAAATTCATAGATATTTCTTATAATATTTTAGAATATCCACCACACAGATCTAATTAAACATTGTTCAAATATTTTTCTTAATAAAGCAAAAATTATAAAATTTAAATCATATTCATTTATATAGCACACATTATTTTTCTAGTTTGTTTACCTTGTAGCAATAATAAGATTTCAATTTGTGGTTTCAAAAAATGTTTCACTAAAAATATTCTGAAATATTAAATATAAACAAACTTTGTTTTACTACACACACAAAATAAAATGTTATTTCTTACATATGACTGTGGCCTAAAAATCCATTTAGAATTAAATTCAAAAGCTATTTCATCTATGTATAATAATATCACATTTTTTTTTTATAGTTAAAAACTTTTAGAAACCAGACACTTTTAGAACAATTCCAAACTTTCGATAATACACACAACACATGATGTAATATTTTTCAAAAAACACTTTTATAACATTTAATCAAATTCCAAAATATGTTAACTTTTTATATTTCATAAGAACTAAGTATCAAAATTTAAATGAATACCAATTTCAATTACACATCAGGCAATGTTATCACAATAATCAATTTACAGAAATAATGCTTTAAAAATTACTAATTAGAAATTAATTTAATTTTTATAAATTTAGTAAATCATTGAAAATTCACTAAAAATTTAACTTAGCTGACGCAATCCCAGATGAAATAAATATTTTTCTTTTTAAGTTCACATACATGGTAGGGCTTGCACTGCTTCCTAATTAGAATTCCACTTTGTTTGTTTCGAATGATATAGGTCGGCCATATTGGAACATCTCAAAAGATACGTATTGAAAAAAAAAGTCCTTGAAAGTTGATGGAGATATTTAATCGGCATTGCAACGGTATCGATGGTCGTAAGGAAAGACTGGCATCGCTGTTGATTTCTGCTGGCGGCCTTCATGCGGGGTTTCGGTATGATTCCTGGTCGTCGGAAAGCGGAATTCCAGTAGAATTGTTCGGCACGGTCTCACTCTCATGTTATCAAAATTTAAATCTCACGTTTCCACCAGTGAGGAACTCTTATCCTACCGGCTAAATGTAAACATTTTTCCTATCGACTTTTGTAATGTAACATAATATCAAATACAGTCGAGGCGTAGTGACTTTTTACTTTTATTTAAAGCTGTGAGAGAGAGACCATTTTCATTACGTAGTATTTGGTTACATCATTTAGGTAAAAAGAACAGAACAGTTGTATCAAAAAGAGCAAGCGCAGTATAAAAGAGAGAACGTTTTTCGTTGCGTTTTTGCTTATATACTAGGGAAAATTCCCATCAAACGTCATAAGCACGTGGTAAGAATAAGGGGATTCCAGGAAAATATAGTAGATAGGGAATTAAAAAGGGATTATTTTTGATAGATTTATAATTAGTTTAAGCAGAATTAATCCTTTTCAAGAGCGCGTGATGTAATAAATTATAGGATACTTTGGAAGGGGATCAGGAAATAGAATGAACTCTTTACTTTTGTATTAGGGAATGAGATATAATAGAAAGTTATTTTATTATTTAGGGTAATTATTGAATTAAAAGTTAAATCATTACATATATATATATATATACATATTTTTATATGTACGTATAGGTATCAATTAAAAACTAACATAACTTTACAAAACGGAGAGTAATTGAGAAAATTTTGCTTAAGTTTTTAAAAAATGAATTAAATGAAGTTCCTTCTTTTTCAGTATTTGATCCGAATTATTTTCTTGAATTTATTCTGAGACTCATAGTATTCACTCACTGAAATCAATCTTTTATTTTTGCATTCATTCTATAATTTTTTAGTACGAAGAAAATTATTTCTTCAAAAATAATTTGGTGAACATAATATTGAAAATACGGTCCGTAAGAAAACATTTTTGATTCGATATTATTTTTGTTATTGCATAATCCGATTGTTATTGGTAATATATTTTTAAACTCATTAATTCACCTAAATGTTTCATAAAAAAAAGAATGTTATTCTTATTTTATTTCCACAAATTAATTTTCTGGAGGAATTTAAATATGTTAAATCTTAACGAAAATAGGTACTAGTTATTTAGAAGTGCACATTTGGTTTGTTTTGTGTGCGTAGTTTTATTAACTTCGCACTAGAAGCAACACGCGGGCTATTGGCAATGGACCTCATAATTAATAACCTCGGACAAGTGACGAAGACGATACCTGAGTGACACATCTCCTAACTTTCACACCGAACTAACGGGAGTCATTTTGAGTCTCGACATATTTTTCGTGATTCAGCCCCAGCTACACGATGGGTCTTTAGTGGCATCAGGGCTCGAACCCACGAATCAATCAAAACAGCCAACCATGAGTCCGAGACCATGACCACTGGACTACCGCTTCCATTCAAAATGCAGGAAAAGGGACTGAAATTTCTCAACAAATATAGCGAAAGAGAAAAACTTTAAAAATTGTTTATTCTGTGATAATTTTTTTAAAGAGAAACCTTGGTACAAAAAAATATTATACTCATAGACGTAATGAATATAAAACACGGTTTATATTCATAAATGTTTATTTCACTGCAATCACACTTATGTGATGGAAGATTGGTTGAAAGATGCTTAATCCCTACCCAGACTGAAGCGCTGTAATCGATTTCACCTTCAAAACTTTTGCTTAAACTGTTATCCTCACATTCAAGTGATATCTAATTCCGAGAAAAATCCCTTTTAAAAACTAAGTGTATTTTGCAGCTGTTATAGAAACACCTCTCCCCCGTTTATTTTACCTCTGTTAAAAATGTTTAGTATACACGAGTTCTGTATTTTAATATATATATGTGTGTGTGTGTATCAATCTCTCTCTCTCTCTCTCTCTCTCTCTCTCTATATATATATATATATATATATATATATATATATATATATATAATATTCCCTTTAAAATAAGTATTCATGTTACTGTTTCTAATGCTCCTGACAATGAAAGTATCTGTAGTTGTTGATATTAAAAAAAATTTATAAAGAAATTTTTTACTTGAAAAATAATTTATAGAAACACATAACGATTTGTTTCAGTATTATTTATAGTTGTTCATTATTTACAAATGTTCTAAAAAACAAGATGTTGCTAGAATTGAAATACCAAAATTCTGAATATTCTAAGAGCAATTCAATTATTTTTATGAAAACAATAGACATAAAAAGAGTTTTCTTAAAACTAAGCAATTTCTTAAAATAAACAAAATTGTTTTTTTTTTTAAATTCTATATTCTTACTTTCAAATAGCATTTTCTGTTGTCTCCTTTTATCTATCTCATTTTTATTACATTTTTTTTTCTTTGAATGAAAATCATGTCATGAAATTTAATTATTTATTGATGCTCACAACCGCCTTTTTTAAAAGGACTGTCACTGCTATTGATATTCTTCGTTGAAAAAGATATGCTCAACAAAAGTTGTGTTTATCAAAATATTCCTGCGAAAAGTCACTTTAGCACAAAAGTTTCCTCTCCCTTTGAAAAGAACTCTAAGATTTGCGAATGAATTTAAAACAAAAGCGAAGTTTACTTTCGCAGGTAAAAAATATTTTTAAATCCGCACTTTTGAAGAACTTAGTATATTTATTTTGACAATTATTATTTCAATATCGTTTTTCTCAAAAGTATATAAGTATATTCCGTTTGTTCCCTTTATTGGATGGCACGTGATTACTAAGCTTACAAATTGAATTTAGAAAAACTTAATTAGTTAGGCCATTTTTTTAAATTGAAGTATTAGGTTCACGTATTATACTCTAAAATAAATGCAGTAAAATTGGGCTGAAATTAAAAAGTCAAAGACTCCCAATGCACGCATCCGGAAAAAATTTAACATGAAAGTAATGTTTCCTCTCCTGAATTCAGCGACCGAGTAATAAGAGTAAAATTGAATGGATAATTTCTAGTGGTTTCAATAGAACATTCCTTTTAAAGACATCCCGTGTGTTTGCTCATTATTCATTGATTGGACGAAAAGTCTTTCACGAGTTAGCGAATTCTCACAGAAATGCTTCAGGTGAATTTTAATCAAGGGAGTAAGACAAATAGTGTATCTCTAACTTCGAAATAGGCTAATGTATCCACAACTAGAAACGTAGGCATTGAAAATGAATTGATAATAAACTGAGTTTTAAGATCAAAGAAATTATACATTACTATATTCTTTAACAAATCACACGAGCATTTGAAACGCTTCACGAGGAATAACAACTAAAATTTATTTTTAACTCAGTCAACATAAAGTTGAAAATGAACAGGAAATTACATACTATGTATTTTTTTATAGCAAACTAGTAAGATATAAGTCTTTACGAATGACGGACTCAATATTCAAAAGTGGTATTTGTATTCGGTCAACGTGTTTTATTCAGAATTTGTTTTTAAATTAGATGCACGTATAATGTTTAATTATTTTAAAGTAAGTTATACTAATTGGTATTTCGACTTTTTGAAGCAGATTGTACTCTATTTGGAGAGATACGATTATAAAGTAATTACATTTGTATTGTACTACTGTAAACATTAACACCCACACTTTGGATTGATTCATTTTATTAACGTTTTATTATCAAGCTATAAGCAACACATGGGCTATTGGCGACAAACATACATTAAGGAACTATGCTTAAAACATAATCGCACTAGAATAGAAAGTTCGATTCTTGTATAATTCCTATTTAAATAATAGACAATTTTATGTAATGTCGTTTAATACTTTTAGTTCTTAAAGGAATTCTCATAATATGAACCAAATTTTAGAAAGCAATGACTATGATGAGAGTATAAATGAAGGTTATTGACAAGAACCAACTTCGGAAATAATGTATAATATACAATTTCTTACTGATATGAGAGCATGTTGCATAAAGGAACTTCTTCATATAAAGGTTTGCTCTATACTATGTGAAAATATAGTAAACTTAAATGTATGAATTTCCCAAGAGAGAGATAAATTCTGATTAAAAAAGAGTAAACTTAAAAAGAGTACAGTTTGTTAAATGTAGGTGTTTTGTACCGTCAATGATAGTGTTGTGTTTCAGTGTCGTATGTTTGCTAATTGTCCATCGTAGTCAAATAGTCTTAACTAATCTTCAACTAATTCAGTTGACAAAAATATTCAACATGAAAACGTACACATCTGGACACTTTCGTGTCGTAAAAATCTTTAACAAAATCAGCTGAAGCAGTGGCTGATTTTGTGAAAGATTTAGTTTCAAAGAGAGGGTTTCACCAATAGGTTTGTGAAAACCGAACGAATGGCATGAATTAAATATTAACGTTAAATGTGATCAATTGCATTGTTACCGAGAATTGGCATTTCTTGTTCTAATCCACTGTTTACTTTTAAAAAAATGTAGGAAATTTAAATTAATTGAAATTACATAATTTTGACAAGTATTGATATTAAAGTCTTAGCAACTGAGTCACGTTTGATAGCAGCATATAATAACTCTCGATTCTGAATCTAATAATGTGTTACTTCTTCGATGTCATCTTTAATCGAAATCATTTTTTATATACTTGATTCCGTTCAGCCTATGTCTTCAGAATATTAATGAATCTTATTTTTTTGTGAATAATCCTTTAATAATATTCGTTTTCTTCGTAAAATATAAGTAATAAAATATAAACTTAATCGAACTAAATGCTTTTATTGTTAATTTGAAATCCATATTCATACTTTTAAAGTTCCGCTTTGGATTTGAAATTGTAAAGAAATCTCAAGCCTTTCCCACCCAATAATGATGGATATTTTTTGGTACAGTATTGTAATCGGTGGTCTCTCTCTCTCTCTCTCTCTCTATGTATATATATATATATATATATATATATATATATATCTGTGTGTGTGTGTAATAATTTAATTTTAATTCAAATTAGCTTCTCATAATAATAATTTAATTTCCTAATTTTTCCTAAACTCTCATTTAAAAGTAAAGCGTTTATTCTTATTTCCTGATACCATTCCTTTTTAACTCTAATTTATGCAATCACGAGTTCTTAAAAATTCGCTGACAATGCAGATCCCACTACTTCAGACCTGTAGGGAAGCTGCCTACCAGAATTTATGTCTTCACTTAAATTCCCTTGAAATCCCTCCATTCATCCCACATGTTCTATGACGTTTATTGTGAAACATTCCTGCTATATAACCAAAACCTTTTTCTTGCTCTTATACTTCCTCTCATAATCTTACTTTCTTACTGTTCTCTTCTCTTTATCTAACGCCGGAGTTGTATCTCCCAGCGTGTGGAAATGGTCTCTCTCCGTTTCAATAAAATAATTAATTAAAAGTGAAATTGGCTTCGACTGCTTTTGAAACTAAACAATTTAAAATATTCAAAAGGAAGGCATAACACGCATACACATACATACACACACACACACACACACACACATATATATATATATATATATATATATATATATATATTTTTGTGTGTGTGTGTATAAAATTTATAAATTGCTTAGAGTTTTTTTTTTTTTTTTCATTTTTTGTAACATTCTACATTTTTTCCTTCAAACGTTTTTTCCTTTAAAATGTATATAGTTTTACTTTTTTTGTATTATATGTGGGTATTTATATGTTTATATTAATATGTTTACCTTTTATATTTATAACTTTGTTTACAATATATATTAGTTCGTGAGAGTTTTTGTAACAGTATTCATATTCAATATTATTTTAATTTGATTTTTTTTTTTTGATTTTTTTAAAATAAAAATTTATTCCAATTTTAGACATTTCCACAAGTGAGTGACAGTTATTTTCAGTACAATTTTCTTTCTTGTTTCATTAGTCTTAGGCCTAAAAATTTTTCTGCGACTGGGGGAGGTTACTTCACTCAAAAACTAATAAACTTCTTAAATGTTTCATTCAACATATTTTATATATATATATATATATATATATATATGTGTGTGTGTGTGTGTGTGTGTATTGAATTTTCATATACATGCATTAAAACAGAAATTTGTATATTTGGGTGCTTTGATTACATTCTTTATAAGTAGAATAATATTAAAGATCTTAAACCTGTTTTTAACTTAAATTATACGGTCTCAGTATACTAAGAAAATTATTCTTATTTCCTTTTCTTGGCCCAGGGGGGCCTTTACTTTGTTATGATGTTCAGCTCATGGTCGAATTCGTTTCAATCAAAATGAGGGTACTAGCCCTGATGCTAGTACCCGCATGGAGAGTGGAGTGCCTTCTCCCATATAGTTCTCGTTAATTGACCTTAATTCAAAATTGCGAAGTCCTACTAAGCAATCAATCAAACTCTTTTTATTTTTCTCAACATGAGTGTTAATTTAAAGAAATATATATATATATATATATATATATATATATATATATATATATATCAATTGAATTCAGAAATAAAGTGAACTTGGTTATTAGGTGACTTTTGTCCATGCATTTAGAATCCTCTTTTATGTCGATAGTTTCACATCTATATTTTTTACATGTTTAATGAGAGTCAAAGTTCTAAACTGCAATAGTTTATTTTTGCTAACAATTTATACATTTTTTTATAATGTTTCACAATGAAATACACATTCAGCTTCAATAGGTTTGAATACATTTCTGTAGAGATTAAATTATTCTTTTCAACTGCACTTTAACAGCGCAAACATAAAATGCGAAGTATAAAATTTTCATTCATCGGCAAGTTGGGATGAAATAAATTGCTCAACCGTAATTGTTGTGCAAATGTAATTTCGAATGTGAATATTCTTTTTCTTTCAAAATGGAAGGCTCAGTTTTTGTTCTACGATTTCTCTGTTAAACATACAAAGATGTATTGAACATGATTAATTACCACTGAAAATGACGTTAAGATAGTTGTTTTCTTTTTGAATTCTTTTATACTCAACAGACTTTTCTCATTTAATACCATTTGCTTTCTTGTGAAAGTAAAATGAAATACTTTAAGAACTAAAATATTTTTATCACATTATTTATCATGATTTATGTAAAAAGGAATTTTATCTTACGAATACATATTACTAAATGCATATATAAAAATTTTCCAATTTGAATACTTTTCTTAATTGTATAATCAAAATTATTTGTTTTCTTTTAACTTAGAAGTCTTATTAATTTTTTGAAAAAATGTTTTAAAAATTATGATTTTATATATTACTCAGTACCTCAAATCAGTAAGGGAAAAGTAAATTGAAATGGGAATTTTAAATTTTAGAAATAGAATATGAAAAATAGAATCATTTAGTATTAATCAAAGAGAAAATAAATTACATAATTATTACTTTAAATAAAATAACTAGCTAAGGCTAACCATTTAACAGTTATATATGAACGATAAGAAAAACGTACATTCATTTATTTTCTGAAAAGTAGTATATATATATATTGAGAATACAGATTTCGTAGAGGAATTTTGTTGTGGTGTATGTAGGTAAGAGGTTTCTGTAAATTATGCATAAGATGTAAATTTTATAAAAGGATATTGTTGTGCTGAATGAACATACACTGCTGGCTATTAAAATTGTAACGCCTGGAAAGAAGGATCTGGCGGAAGTCATAATCAAATTAAAGGAAGGAAAGATTAAGGTATTCGAATGATTAGTACTTCAGCGCATTTAGAAAACACAGGATGGAGAAATAACATCTGAATCACTGCATAAAAGAAATGTGGTGCAGTTGCCTTCTCATTTGGAAAGAGTTTTGTAAGGCCAGAATTTGCTCAAAATAACGTATTATGCTTCGAATAAGAAGATGAAGCAAATATCAGCAAGTATCGAAATTCGACAAAGGAAGGGTCGTTGCCTATCGAGAGTATGAATTATCGTTCCGAGGTAATGCTAGTTGCATTGGTCGAAATCTACCACTGTCAAGGGAATATGGAAACAATGCGTTGCTAAGGTTTATACTGAACGGCAAGCTGGATCTTCACGCTCTCCTATGACTAACGCTCGAAAGGACAGACATATTGTAAGGTCGGCCTTGCAAAAAGGTACAACCACATTCCGGGTCATTAATAAGCAAATAGGCATGTTTGGATCACGCACAGAATCCACTAGTATGGTGCGACGATGCTTGCAACAGAATCGACTGGCAGCACCGCGACCATTACTTTGGCTTCCCTTGATGATGCAACATGTGCATCGAAAAATCTGGATAAAAGAGTGACACAATGTCGTCTTTCCAGACGAGTCCCGGTTCTGTGTGCAGTATTTCGACTGCCGTATACGTGTCTGGAGGATCCGAGGATTTCCTTCGTCACCTACTTTTAAAGTCATTTTTTTCAGACTTGTCTCGTCGGTTCTGCGTATAATATTCTAATATGGCCGTATACGTGTCTGTATACGTATTCTGAGGGCCGTATACGTATCTGGAGGTTCCGAAGAGACCGCTCCTTGCCTACTTGTATTCGATATCCGCATTGGGACATCACACCTGGTGTGATGGCTTGTGAAGCCATTGGGTAAATGATACGCACAACTCTATTTCAGACCGAAGGTAATTTTAATAATATTGGTACGTTTCTGGCATCTTAGATCAAGTGGTTGTGCCTTATCTTCGAGGCCTACTCAAAGCCATCTTCCAACAAAGTGATGCAAAACAACATGTTGCACGTTGTGTGATGACCTTCCTGGATACACAGGGTATTTGATTGTTACCATGGCCTGCACCTTTTCAGACCTGTCACACATTGAAAAGAACTGGTCATGGGTTGCTGAGATACTGGACTACCACCCCTCTACAGGTATTGAAGTGTGGCAAAAACATGAAACAGCTGGAATGAGTTGCCTGTTTCTGTCATCCAAGCTCAGTTCGACCGTGTGAAGGTTGTTTTAGCTGCCAGGGGTGGCAGCTATTTCTTATTATTTCACACCCCTGTAAATCCTTAAACTACTTGCGAATTTAATCATTTTGTCTGCTTGTCATACCGTTTGCATACAATGAATTTCTTTATTGTATTAACTTTCCTTCATGGTGTTGCAATATTAATGGCGAGCAGTGTATATTAAATAATGTTTTACAAATATCCATAAGCAGTAATAAAGAAAATAATAATTATCTTTTGTCTCTTAATAAAAAAAATAGGTATTAATTTTGCCAATATTAAACATCTACATATTTTTATCTCCAAAATTTAGCAAAAAATCTATTTAAATTCGATGCGTTACAAAGAGTTGTATTACCTATATCACCAAATCTTGTATAATTCTACGATTGAGTTTTCAGAAAAGTATCGATAATCGGGAACAAACTAATGTTATTAAAGCAGCCTTGAAATTGTCAGATTCATGAAGTATGGCGAAATTTTCTCCTGAAATGAATATGATTTCAAAGACCTTTTGAATTTCATCAATACTGAGAATCTGATTACAGTTTTTTTTTGCTTTTATATAATACATATCATTTTAATAACTTAATGTAAACAGTCTGTCTCAGGGAGGTTATGCCGATAATTGCCTTGTGAATCTTTCTTTGCACTTCTTTTTTTATAAAATTGTTTGGTTGGTTGGTTTCATTAACGTCGGAAAGCAAGTAACACGAGGGCTATTTGCGACGGATTTCGTAATTTTAAAACTCTGTCTAGTGACGAGAAAAACACCTCAGCTGAGACCTCTCTCTCTTAATTTCCACACCACACCAAAAGGAGGATGTTAAGTCTCGACAGATTTAACGTGCTTCAGCCCCGTCGAAACGGAGGTTCTTTAGTGGAATCAAGGTACGAACCCACCTCCTTCGAGTCAGCGACCACTAGGCTACCGTTACCACTTTTTTAAAATGAACATATTGATAATGATTCTTACTTATACGGTCATAACATTGATTATTTAACCTTTTTTGTAAAATTGATAAGTTCTTACTGACTATGTTATTAATTGCAGAAATAGCTGAAAAAGCAACCTTCTCAACAAATGTTAATATTTCTCTTCGTATCATCATGATAATACAAGAGGACTCTCTGCTAGAACAACGCCAAAAGTTAAAACGCCTTGGAACTATCCCGAATGAGTCGTCTTCATTTGCCTAGTTGGTTATGGCACAGCAAAAAGGGACCAGCCAACTTTTCTTCGGACCCACTGATCACGAGTTCGAAATATCCCCTTCCATCCAAGGTCATATCAACTCTCTCTCTCCTTCCACGGAGTAGAAAAACATCTCCCGATGTTTCGGAGAAAACGTCGTACCCTGAAGTGGTGTCCCCGGGTTTGAACACTAGATGGCAGCACAGCCTATAACTATTGGTTGCATTTTACACATAAATCACGACTATAGGGATATACCACACAAAAGATAACCACACATAAATCACGACTATAGGGATATTCCAATTCTGGCACTCGTGTCGAAGAGACCCACCACTTAATACGGGACAGACGATGACTCAAATAGAAACTGTCCCAAGCAAAATTTTAATCAACAGGGAGGGGATGTATATCAATTGCAGTAATGTTTAAAAAAGCAAACTTTTCCACAAAATACCAGTGATTCTCGTAGTATAATCTCGATGATGGTCGGGGGGGGGGGTGGAGTATACTACGACTCTGTTCAACAATAACGCCAGAAGTTAAAACGCCTTAATAACTAACCAGAGGAGATGTTTTTTCATCCAAGTTGTTTGGAGTACAGCAAAAAGCAACCGGTCAACATTCTGCGTAACCATTGGTCCAGGTGAAACAACCACTGCCGGCACTCCAAGGCTAACAAACTCTCTCCTCCCTCCACAAGGCAAGGGGTACAATAACAAATCCCGTTGTTTCGGAGGAAGCATTCCATGCCGTAAGCTTAAACCAAATATTACTTTCTACATATATTACATTAATTTATTCAAACTTATTTTAAGTAAAAAAAATTAATTGCTCGTTCTAGATTTGTATATTTGTGATAATAAAATAATTAGCAATATTTGTGATAAAAAAAGGTTTTAAATTCCATACATTAGGAATTTCTTTTTTTAAGCCAAACGCAATTAATAATTTACAGTATTTGATTTTTTTGGTAGTGATGACGTTTTCCTTGTATGATTTTCATTATTTTCCTTTCAGCACTTTGTTTTGTTGAAGTCTGATTTACGTATTGCATCTTAATTTCTTTGAATCTTTGCAAGTAATGTTTTTCGTTATTTTTTTTTTATTATTATTTGAACTTTTTTTAGATTGTAAAATTTTCACTTTTTTCTTTTATTTTTAATTATTATACTATTTTGCAGTTTAAATATTTCCACATCCTCCTACCAAGTCGCAAAACGGGAAAACTGAAAAGCATTAACTAGTCCCTGCATATTCAGCCCGATATTCCCTTTGGATTTTTGGGTTCGACTTCTCTAGTTGTTTTACTTTTTTCCCTTTATTTTGTAATAATTAATGTTTCATATTTTCGCTCTTTCTATTTTTATCTTTTCATGTCGTTCAACTAACTTTTGAATTTCATCCTGATAAAAATCTGTCGCCTGATGGGCTAACCATTGATTCATGGCACTTTTGAAATCATGATGTTGTCGTTTAAATCCTTTTTCATGTGAAAGAACAAACTTCAACTTTTTTTTTCAGAGTAAACTGATTGCTATAGTTAGAGATTGAGGCATTTGCAAAGATGCGGCAGAATTTTTAGGATCGAGATTAAAAAATAAAAACTTGACATGTTACCTAGGACCTTATTTTCGTGGTACAAGCATCGATAGGAAGAATTTAGTCAGTTGTTTACTACTGATAGTAATCTGGCCTTTTTTGGTGAAGTTTCTTTAAAAAGCATATGATTCAAATGAGTGGCATTTATTCCTCCAAAACTAGCTTCAAAATAGATTTGCTACCTGAAGAAAATGTATTTCCATCTTTTCCTATGGGACACTCGGTGCAAATGGAAGAAAACTATAATGATTTAACAATGATTTTCGAGAAAATGATATATCAAGAGCTCAATGGATAGTTTGTGGAGACTTCAAAACACTAAATATGTTGTTGGGCCGGGTAGCAAATTACATAAAATATCTTTACTATCTATGCTCATGGGGCAGTAGAACCAGATAACTGTATTGGACAAAAACTGACTGGCCACACAGGGAGCCTTATGCACCATGTAAAAAAATATCATCAATATGACCTCATATTTTAACTATTATTTTGAAAATTTGGGAGCCTACTGGGAATAACAAGTCGATAGATTTCAAAACGATGTTCAAGATATTGAGAGACGATACCAAGAGAGATTTGATGTCAATGTGTTAGCTGTTAGATGCTCAAGCAAGGAACTAAAGCTCTAAAGCGAAAGCGAATTCGGAGATGTATCAAAGACGAAAAGAATAGGTTTCACAAGAAAAAAGAGTGGACCTAAAATTGTGTGTATTTATCATAAAAATTTGTTTGGTTATTTATAAGAATTAATATGTTTAGTTCATTGTAATAAAATAGTGGTTTTTCTTAAAAACTTATCCTATGTTATTTTTAAAACTTCTTATTTTGCAAAATCACTGTACGTGATGGGTCGTCAAATTTTGATTTCGAATATACTTCTTAAAACATATAGTGCAGCATGAATATCCCATGAAGAAGAAAAAAGAATATTTTTTCCAGTGTAATCAATCCCTCCAAAATATTCAAAACTGTAATCCCGATCACAATATTAAAATACCTAGAAATATCCTTCCAAATTCGTAGCTCTTAAATCTTTCCTAAATTCATTCTTAAACATAATTAAGCAACTACATAAAATATCCTCCAATAGAAGGAAAACCATTAACCAATTAAAATGCGAGCTCTCCCAAGTACATTGTGAATGAAAAATTTCAACACTCTTAAGTTCAAATTCAACCATTTTGATACAAAGCAGCCAAAAAAATATCGCGGATAGCTTAAACTCTTCCTCTCTTTGAGACATCGGAGAGGAAGAGTTTAAGCTATCTGCGAGCATTGACCGGTCCGTATTTTTGATATCTCAGAGGTTGATATCTGTTGCGTGATGTTTATCTGCAACTATTATTAATTATTTTAATGTAATTTTTTATTATTGTAGTAATACTCGTTTTTTCTGATAATGGCGTAAGATCTGAGTTCTACTCTTGCTCCAAAAACATATATTCATTCACTCGCTGCATCCCATTCAATTTCGATGTTGCATTCGATCATATTAAAAAAAAAATATTATTTATTGGAAGTTTTCTCCATTCTTGTTAAACATCGATGTTTTTTGGCTGTTGTATTTCCAAAATCTATGTTCAATATTAAACGTCGATTTATTAAAACATCAATGCTTTGCGGTCGCATTTCTAATCGCTGCCCCAAATGAAACTCGAAATTCTATTTTAGAAAGATATAAAGTTGTTGTTGGTCTAAAGCATTCTAGTTCTACCAAAACTGAATACTTTTATTTAATATAAAATTATTTATTGTATGTTTCGTCATATTTAGATAATATTAATTGAATCTTTAGCATTCCTTTTTTGTAGTAAAGGTGCATTAAAATGTTTTTGTGGTTGAGATTTTTTTTAAAAAAAGAAATTCATTTCGTTGATTTTTGTAAGTATTTTATGGTAGGAAGTATATTGACCTATTAAAGGATAGTGAAAGATCATTTCAAAATTTTCATCGCGTTTTATATTGCTTAACATAAAAAGAAAAAGATTTTTAAGAAAACGTCTTCATAAAAATACTTATAAAACAAAATCTTCGTCCCACGCTAACCTTTATCGCCCTAAAAGTTGATGAAGTTGATTGTAATTACATTTCCAACGCCTTAGAAAATGTCAACGAAAATATTTTAAACATTTGGCAAAAAAGCAAAAACTGGCTGAGAAAAAAATATTTTGAAGCTCACGAAAGTTGAATTAAGAAATCTTAAGACAAAACCTTGGAAAGGGGTGAAGGGTCAAAGATCTGGATCCCCAGTAGAATTTCCGCTGTGAGAAAAAAAAATGTCTGGTGTTTGAACATTTGTATGCATATTTTTATTAAAAAACATAAATAAGATTATTGGTAATACAAGATACTCTACATGTTTGTTCTTTGAATAATATTTAGTCTTATCAATTCGAAAACAACGTAGCTTTCTCTTACTTTATTAATAAAGTTAATTAACTTCATTTTCTTAATTGATACGTTTTTACTAAAGAATTATTTACTATTTTTCTTTTAAGACACGAAAGCAGATAATCAATCTTTTGATTTACGGCTACCTCCTGTCATTAATATTTTGATTGATTTTTTTATAACGGGAATAAAGCTCTACCCTTGTAAGACGCAAAGTGAATCTATAAATAATTGAAATTGTTTTCATTGTTATTACTGTTATTTTGCTTTTCAGCTGTTTGATGTCTAACTGAACGAAATGGTATAAAAAATGAGTATTTCATTAGACATATTTTGATTCTGTAAAGAGATCAGTCTTCAAACAAGATTCTTCTTGTTTTCCTCATTTTGCTCTTTTTTTTGGCAAAAGATTAATTTTTATTTATTACATCCCTCACGCGCGAATCAAATTCAAGTGATTTTAATCAT
Organism: Nephila pilipes; assembly: GCA_019974015.1. Classification (NCBI taxonomy): domain Eukaryota; kingdom Metazoa; phylum Arthropoda; class Arachnida; order Araneae; family Nephilidae; genus Nephila; species Nephila pilipes. The sequence continues at coordinate 25,212 of BMAW01067590.1, read as the reverse complement.
TTGATACTTTATAATTATATTTATTCTTATTGACAATTTTATTACAAGTCTTTGTGTAGTGATTTGCCTTGGCAAATGTCTACACAACGGGTTTTTGTTTTAGTTAACCCAAAAATGTCAAAACTGACCACTTTTCAAAAATATGCCTCACGAGTCCCATCAAATAACTAATAGAGCTTTTAAAGCTCAACGTACTACTGATGAAAATAATTTTAAAACGCCATCTAAAACTGCTAAAAATCCAAATAGCAAAATTTTAAATAAACCAAATATAATTAATACGAGCAATAGTTTCAACGCGCTCGTGGCAATAGATTCCACCGATGAGGACGCTAACCCCCACCACAACCATCCAAAATTCAGCCAATCATGCATCGGCTCACACAGAATTATAACATCATAATACAAGCCATAAACAGAAACTTCCCAATATCTACCTCTAAATTCAAGGGAAAACACTACATAAAAGTGGCCCCTGACTCGGAAGACGATCACAGAGGAATAACCACCCTGATTGCATCATTGACGGCTGAATATTGCACAATTCACGAGAAGTCTTTGAAAGTTTGCATAAAAGGCCTACCAGTCCACACTGAAATTGACGACATTGAAAATCTTTGAAAATCAATTCATCAAAATCGATAAAGTGGCACAATTAAAGCATCAGAAAACCAAACACCTGCTCTCTATCTTCATGGTAAAAAAAAAAAAAAGAGGAGAATGTGCCGTCGACATTTATAAAATGCAAGCCGTCATGCATTTAATGAAGAAAGTAGTCCCTTTCAAAAAAAAAAAAAAAAAAGCAAGCCACCACGCAGTGCTATAACTTTAACTACTTAAATCACTCCTCCAAGATCTGCCGGATGAATATCAGGTGCCTAAAATAAAGCGAAAATCTACGCACCGGCGAATTCGAGATCAAGGAAGGGCTAGAAAATCCGCAGTGCATTAACTGCAAATCAAATCACATGACATCCTGGTAGGGTTGCCAACTATTCCCGAAGAGGAAACCAAAGAGAGGTGATACAACACAAAAAGTTATCCAGAAAAAACGAACAGAATCAAGACCGGTTACAACAAACCTTTAATTTGCGAAAGTTTGTAGTAACCAAATTCTTCAAGAGATGGCGCCACGAATTGTTCAAAATTCGGAAATGCAAACAGTTTGAACCGCAAAAGCCCCTACTTCCTCATTTAGCAATATTAGTATCAAAAGCCCAAGTAATTTTAACTTCATTACTAAACCACAAAATCTATTTAACAAATTTCCTAAGGTATTTAAAACCCTGAACCACATGTCAAAAGTCTACAATGACTTAGATAAACTTAATATCTTCATCTCTGGTGTAGTTGGGACACCACCCATAATTAGCAATTAAAATTCGTCCTCCTCGGAATCAAACTAATTATAAAAATATCTACTGCAGCCAACATATTAATATTTTTTAAATCTTTATCTTAAATATTTTATAAAACAGCATAAAACCAACACCGCTACAATAATTAACCTATAATTGATTAAATATATAAACTAACTCTTCTGATTAAAAACATTAACTCTAATGCATTTCTTTAAAAAATAGTTTACTATTGCTCACTTAAATATAATGCTTTTCATAATTTAAATTCGAACTCCTGGGGAAAACCACAGTTCAGCTACAACCTAAAATAATAGTAAATTCTGGGGACTAAAGCCCATGAGGGTTATGCAACCCAACAAAAAACATTCCGCATTAAAAAATAAATTATATGCATTATATATCTGATATCTGCTTTCCCCAATATTGAACTCAATTTTCAAAAATATGTCGTAATAAACTTCCTGTAATTTTGTTTATTAGATTGAAGTGAAACGGTTATAAAAATTAAGTATTTTATTTACTTATCGGATTTATGTATTACCTTAAATCATATGTAAATAAGAATAAAGATATGATTGAAAATTAATAACATTCCGAATTTTAAGTAGCAGTGAGGCTGCTATTTTTTTTAACTACCCAAGGAGTTAGTGTTTTATTTGAATCACTTTTGGCGTACCAGATCACTTTTCTATTTTTTATCGTTTACTTCAATTTTAATTACATGTACCTTAAATATATTCAATTTAGCAATTTATCTTTTGCTTTAACTTTAATTATTTGTAGATGTTATAATATTCAATTTAACAATTTATCGTTTACTTTAATTTTAATTACATGTAGCTGTTATAATATTGAACTTAATTATTTATCTTCTTTTTTTAATATTAAAATCGGAAAAGTTTACTATTTTCCCTTTCTCGATATTTTAACATTTGGTTAAATTTTTATATTTAATTATAATTATAAAAAGGCGCACCTTGGGGGCTAAATCTGTTCTTTGCAAAACATTACACAGAATTTCAATATTTTGTATTTTTAAATGTTTTAAATCTCTATTATCCATTATACTTTGCATCGCTTCTTTATCCTCGGTTTTATCTTATATCTAATAATTTATGTTGCTAAATATATCCTGATAATAACTAACTAATAATAACTGCACAGCTAATAACAAATCAGTTAATTGTATACAAATAAACTTTTATTTGTGTACATAGCTAATTGTGAGAGACATGTAAATCAATACAATGCGACTGCTCATGTATCCTACAGTAGAATCACTTTTATAAGGAAAATGCGAATTTAAAAACACAAGAAAGCTCATTTTCAGTTTAAAGATTCACTCTTTCAGGCTAATATAAATTCATTTTTTTGTACCACATTCATTATTAACGAAGTAAAATTAATTGTGAGAATCTTAAAAAAATTCACTGATAGTTAACGTAAAAAAAAAACACTGACTAACATAACATCACTGACATAAAAAAAATAAACATATAAAATTGCATATTCCCAAAATAAATATAATTAAAAATAAACTTATTTTTTCATATTATTACTGAATTTTTTCATATTTAATGCTATTTTGAAATATATTTTGATTAATAAATCATACATTTATATTTTGTATCATATACATGAATATAATTTAAGGCTAAAAAAACTTTTACCCATATAATGCGAGAGTGAATTTATAGATACTTTTCTTTCTAAAATAAAGTAATTTGTTATAATAATTTTGAAAAAAAAAATTTCTAATTGCATCAAATGATTGTTTGCTTCAACTAAAGTAGTCTATTGTCTCATTTCTAATAATTATTATTTCCATTATTGATTATAAAATCCATTCCAAATTTTCTTTTGTCACTTATTCTGATGTACACCTATGAATTTAGTATCGTTCTAAACTTTAACAATAAAAAAACTAAATAAACAATTTATGAAATAAAAACAAGTACTTGGAAAGTAATTTAACAAATAATAGTTAATTTTATATGTGTATAAAAGTTTCCAATGATAAAACACTATATATTTTTATTAATGATAAACTCAGTTTTCATTTCGTTTCCTCATATTCTCCTCAATTACGTTGACCGTAGATATTTGCAAAGAAGAAATTTTTGAACTACTTTTGGGGCACTTGGGTGTTGGGTGGTACTTGCTTTCAAATTGAATTTAGGTACACTAAATTACAGATGAAAAATGAATACAAATATGATATTTTAAGTATTTGAAAGGAAATGTAATACATGAATGCAATACATGCATAGGTTTGTTTTAGTAAAAAAAAGAAGTTGCTTTTTGTTAATCCAAACTATATATTAATAAAAGGTTTTGTGATTTATTTTATATTTACTATCATCTTCTACTCACACACTATAATATTCACTCTTGTAAAATTTGGACATGAAAAAAAAAATTATCTTTATTCATGAGCGTCGTATTTTCTTATTTGTTCAGAATTTATATTGGTGTAATGAGTAAGTATAGCTACCGCAAATGATGTGCAATGAATGCAAACAGAAAATAAGAAGAATCTTAAAAATTTCTTTTCAAAAATCACATTTTACTACAAGTGATGGACTTTATACGTGGATCTTTTGTCTCCTTATAGAATAGTCAAATATTCTAAAATAGTTGTAAAATAATTCTAACACGTAAATGAAAAGAAGATTTATCGCGCGAAACATTTTTGTGTTAAAATGAAAAACAAAACTTATTTTATGTTCACATGAACACACATAAATCTGATCATGTCTTTATGATAATCTCGTAAAGAGCGAAAGTAATTTATTAAATAAGAAACAGACAGTAGGTGAGAAATAAGATTGTTGAGTTAAAAAACAATAAAAATCAATACAATAAAAAATGCTCAATTGATTATTTTTTGCAACATGTAGTAACATTTGGCAAAATACCGCCAAATGGTTCTAGTCGCCAAAGGTGGTTGGGGGAAACTGCATTCCAACCATTTAATTTACCGGATGAATCAAGAAATAAGCCAATGCTTCTACTGTGTCATTTCTCTTACAATCGCAAATTTGGTAGAGCGTCAGTCATGCCTTCGGATCGAATCTCGTCGAAGCATAAATTTTTTTATTTGATTTTCAAACAATTAATTTTTGTTTTACATGGGAAAAAAAAATTTCTCTTATATGAGATATTTAGCAGGATATAAATTTAGGAATAAATAACTTTCAGTGACGAAGCGTGTAGATAGCTGTAAAAAATATCTTTTGCCACTTAAAGCAAATATCACATGAATTCACAACTTTTCTACACAATAATATGTCTTGTATTAACCACAATTTCTACCGGAATTGGTATGACAACTGTTATGGGCCCCCTGGCAAAAACTTAACATTAAAACAGCTTACATCTAAATTAGTTAATTTATGGGCCTTAGGAAGCAATATAGAATACTTTTTGCCAAATGGCAAATTAAAGTATGTTAAACAACACTTGACTCCAATCTCGTTGCACCCTATCTCGATGTTCACCTTCTTCGGGTCGTACGATGTCTTCTCTTCGTCCTGTTTTAAAAGCAACTGTTTTTGTAGCACAGTAGTATTGCCGGAATATATCGGTCATCAATTGGTGTAGCAACGTGCGAACAATCTAAAGAAGTTTAACATTCCCTGTTTCTTGGTATCGATCCTACAGACTTAAAATAATACTCCTGCCATTCCAAAAGCGGCTGCCATAAGTCTTAGCGTTGCATAGATTCAAGTTTCCCTATAATACGCGAAGCCATGGGTTTCAGTAAATCACGTTGTTTCGACATTTTCAAGTCTTTTTTTATCAATACATAAGGTGAGCAATTGAATTCCACCGTTGAGATAGTAGAAAAAGTAACTTCTACGACAAATCATGATTGCTGAACTTTTATCTTTTTTCTAGTTAATGACGTGTCATAAAAGTCAATTTGCAGAAAGTTTTCTTCATCTGTTTTCTCTTACATTTAAAATTTTGAATAATTTTTATGTTAGTTACCGGTGTAAATATATTTGCATATTTTTGTTAAAACCGTGTTTTTAACTTATTATTTTGAGTGGTATATAATAAAGTTACTTGTATTTCATACAAGTATTTCTAATCAAAAATTCAAAAAGCTTCATGTTGAAGTTTTAATTTCGAATTCTTACACTTACTACAACTAAGAAACACCCGTTCAGAAGAGAGCTTACTGTAATTTTACCGTTCAACAATCTACTTTTATGATTTTGGCAAATTAAAAAAGTATTATTTTCGCGCAAACATTGTTTAATTTTTTTTTACTGTTATCAAACTTAAAGAAGTATCCAAAATAATAGTCGAAAAGTAATAAAATCAAAATAACTCTGAAAAATGAGATCCTTTTTCTATATTTTATCAGGTAAGAAAAGTAAATAAAGAATTATTTTCATTTGTTAAAACTTGTCTATTGCTTCCAATAACTTAATTCGCAGGCAGAATTGTCAATTCTCCAAATATTTTTATTATAAAAATTTATACGGCATATCACAGAATATTGACGAGAACAATAAAATTGATGTTTTTATTAGATATCTTGGCGTGGCGCCAGATGGCAGCATCAGTCTCGAAGTTCATGCATTTAGTATCGGTACGATTCTTAAGAGCAGTAATATGTTCTTATCAGATATGTGAAGCCAGATGGCAGCATGAGTCTGGAATAAATGTGTTTGATATCGATACGAATCTCACGAGAATTCAAAATAATATCTCTAACAAAACATTTCACTTAAAAAAAAGTTGCAGTAAAATTTAATGAATGTAATGAACAATAATATATTGCATCTCACAATATTTATTTATTTTACAGATTAAAAGGATATCGTGTGGAATTTTGAAATTTTTACGAGTGTGAGATTAAAACTGTATAAAATCAATAAATAGCTCAGTTTCTTATGATTGCAAAGAAATCCATGAGAAAACTGATTTATGTGAAATAGAGGGGGGGGGGAAATATCACATACCATTCAACAGAAAAATAATATTTATGGTATTTGAAAATCATAATTTTTTTTGTCTATAACTCATAACCTACATCATCAGGGATTTGTTTGAATACTTTTATAGTTTCAGTAAACACAAAAGTACCCAATGCGATCACAAATAATTTTGAAGATATTTATGTTTCAATGTTTGGGAGCTCATCTAACTATTCTTTTTAGTTGCGACACAAATAAAGGCGACGCATGAATCTTTTCTTTATGAGGGACTCTAAAGTTACATTATACTGCATCAAAAGATCCATCAGGAGATGGAAATTATTCGTCCAAAATCATAAGACGCGTGGAGTTAACCCATTCACTCCCAGCGTATCATATTTGATACGCTCGCGTTTCCTCTCCTGTACCCAGAGTATCACATTAGATACGCTTCGTGAGTGTCTTCTACGGTCCAAAGTATCAATAGAGATACGCTTGATGAGAAAGTTTTTTTTTTTTTTTTTTGATTTTTTTAATGTTACTATATGGCGTTACAATACCGTAAAATCTATATAAGATAGGTTATTTGGAGTGATATGGGGTTAGATTTCACTTCTGGCTACCAGGAGTGTGTGGGGGTGGGTGGGGTGATTGTTAAAAGCCCGTACTACTGCGCGGCTCTTTAAATGTAATGACATGATTTAAAGGGTGTACTTTATTCGGTTTGCATTTTCTCTTTCCTGCTTCCTTCTTAGAAGATCGAATGAGAATTTATGGATGTTTATGGGGGTTAGGGCTTTTAGTAGCAGATGCTCCCAGCTCTTCGTTTCATTCGGTCGGTTTTTATTTGTAGCGAGAGTCATGACGAAAAGAAAGTATATATATGAAACTGAGATTTGTGAATTAATGAATGAATCTGACAGTGATGTTAGCAAAAATAATCCAAATCTGTAATAGTCATTAAATGAAAAAAACGACGAAGAAGATGTGCCCTTTGCTCAAAATCTTGCGTGAATCGTCAAAAGCTAACAAAATATGTGTGTAAGACATGTGACATTGGACTATGCGTTGAAAACTTTTTTCTTATAAAAATACCAAACAGCAAAATAAGATTCAATTTTTATATCTATATATTCCATGTAATGGTACATCGTTACTCCATGAAATTTATGTAACAAATGTAAGTATATTTTGAATTTTCTTAAAAGAAATGATTTCTTATGAATTAATTTTATGTAAAAAACATACAATTTTATATTAAATCTTTTTTTCTTTCGTATATATTAAGTTTAATGCATTTTAATTAATATAAGTAAAAACCAAAATATTCTAATGAATAGCCGATTTTAGAGAAATTTTTTTTCACGAATTAGGCTTAATATCTAAAATCGTCTGGGCACAGCGTAACACTCCGCGGTTAGAAGCCGTGGGCCCAGAGAAGCACTTCTTTTTCTCCCTCCGGTAGCGTGCTGCTTTTATGGTGAGTAGTGACAAGTGGCGGGCATGCGCAGACGTTCTGATGGTGCTACAGTTTTCCAATCAGTGATTGATACCTATGTTTCAGGAAATTGAGTGCCTAATACCAATTGAGAAAGAATCCTGTATGGACGAGGATAAAACTTCTATTGATGGCGATGACTATTCCGAGAGAGCAATGATGATCTACTAGAACTCTGACTGTTTTCGACTTACTCTTATTTATTAATAACAGCTAATGATAAAATAAATATTATTTCTCATAATTTTAGATTTCGATATTACTGCACATGTAAAAACAAAAACGTGGGAGTTTTTATGCTGGTAGTTGGAAAAGCTGAAGAATTTTTAATTAAACATTGAGCAGAGAGTTCCATTAGATTTTTAGAACATTATGGGTAATTTTAAAAAAATTGACCCTTTCTTTTTATAAAAAAAAGGGATAAATCGTGTTGGTGGATGGCTTGGAAAGGCGAATTTGCCATGAACTCAAAAGCATTCAATGATCCTGCCAAAAAATTATAAATTATGTAAAACTTATTTTTATAGTACACATAAGCAATTATTGTAAGTTCTCAAGGATTTTAAATGCTATAAGTTTACAATTTCAGCCATGCGTGGCAGATATTTGGTGCGAAAAACAATATATATTTATATGTTGTACTTTAAATGCAGACTCATTTTGTCATCACGGATTTTGCGAGACTTACCATATGAATGAATAAATAGGTTCCCCCCATATTAGTGTTACAGGATTAGACCTGCGCGGTCCTTTTTTTTATTACTTATAATAACCAAAAAGCAAAATTTAGATATGCGTGTGCATATGTTTTGTAACAAAGCTATACATCTTGAGATTTTGTAAGAATTGACTCATAACGCTTTGATTGCCACTTAAAAGCGTTTCATGAATAGACGTAGTAAATGTTCAAAATTCTCCATGGATTATATGACTAACTTTGTGGAAGCTAATTCCTAATCGAAAATGTTCCATCAAATAGCTAATTTTCCTGACAAATGTTTAGTTTCATATTTTATGTTCGAAAAAATAGGTTGGAATTTTATCTCTTTGCGTTCCTTCATACCAGCCGGTTGTGAAAGACAGGGGTAAATTCTATTAAACATCACCTTAAAAGACCGATAGAAGATTTGCAGTTTACTCATGAAGAGTTTGAAACAATTGTAATACAGTTGAGGGAATACTTAACTAGAAACCCTTACAGTTAATGTTAAACGATTTTGACGATAATGAAGAATTGATCCATGTTCTTTTTAATTTGGAAGGTGCATTAACTCGATAGCAGAACCAATAGTTAGAAATGTAAATGAGAATCATTTAAATTGTTGGTCTCAAACAACAAAGGTAATTCAGATTATTTGGAGAAGAGAGACAAGATATTATTTAGTAATTCTTCAACAAAGTACGAAATGGTTGGTTGAGAAAAACAACATACTGCAGATGCAATTATATTATGACATGGATGTGGTTCTGATAGTAAAGTATAAAAACTGTAAGAATTAAAATTAAAATAGAGAATTTAAAAGACCTGTAATAACCATTGTAGTACTTCCTATTGATTATTTTATTATTAGTGATATGACAATTTTGGTGTTTACTGATGTATTTTAAATATCTTGTAATATGTTAGAATTAATTATTTATGAAAATTAATTTTTTTTGCTTATATTTGTGAAATTATTTAAATTAATCATGTGTAGTGTACAAAATATCTTGGTAAATTATTTGAGAAGTGGTAAACCTTTCAAATATATGTGTTTCTATTTGATTTGATGAATCAGCGTTCGTGTGTGTGCGTACGTGATATAGACTGATTGAAATGCTAGAGAGTCGTTTCTCCAAAATAAAGTTTGATTTTATTAAAAATCATTTTGGTAAGTAGTTTACAATTCACTTAGGGTTTTGAGAGCAGCAAGTAGATCCCGTAATATTTCTATAACATAAACAAATAATTATGTCTATAAAAGGAGATAGTTCAATATACAGAGAACTATGTTTTTCATTGAGAAGAGCTGTGAGGCATTCTGTTTTCGCCTAATAAAACTCAAATGGTATAATTTGGAAAAGTATTATATGCAAGTATTTGAACATTTCTTCGAATTCGGAACATGTGAAGGAGAGTGTCGAAAAAATAAAATAATAGTACTAAACACAATCCATGTATCTTAAAAGAAGTGTTTCAACAACTTTACAATTCAAATGAAATTTTTGCAAGGGATAGTAATATAGTGGCAAATTTAATCGCCAATAAATCTACATAATTTTCAGCTGGCGAGTTTATGAAGCAATGTATGGAAAGCTTGGCAGATATAAATTTCCCTGATAATAAAGTAATTTCAAAAATCAATTATTCTGATCAAACTATTGACAAGTGTATTGACGAATCTGGAAAATCTGTCAAAAGAATTTGAAACGTAAGTTTGTAATTTTAAATTGTATTCTTTGACAGTGGATGAGAGTACTTATACTACATAAGGATTAATTTTCCATATGCATTTGAAGTATTAACAAATATTATAATGCAAATGAAGAAAATGGTTTTTCTTTAAAACCGTTTAATGACCTAACATCAGCAAGAAATTTACAGAGACAGTGAAAAAAAAGCGTTTATACAATTTTCTGTGATTCTTGTCAGCATATCTAGTGCAGTTATGCATGGTGCCTCAGCTCTGATGGGTAGCAAAAAGGGATTGCTTATGAAGGTGATAAAAGACGATACACTGCTGCAATCGAAAACTCTGTTTTAATGAAGTACGATTACGCAATGCCCCAAGATAATTTATGTGAAAAAGTCTCAAAATAGACCATGTTATTCAAAGTGTCGAAAATACGGAATTTTGCAAAACTCCATGAAACGAGCGCGAAATTCAAGAATTTTTTAAATACTTGGATGAGGGGAGGAGATACATTTTACAAAAATGAGGTGTCTCAGTCAAGACCAAATTTGGAAAAGATTTTATGACGTACTAAATTAACATTAAAAATATATGTTAAAACAATTTAAACATGCATATTTAAGGTAGAACCAACTTATACGTAGAAAGTTTCAAACCATAAACACGTTCCTAATGAAATTGAAACCAAGGCAAATCCAAATAAATGCTAACTATTTTTGCATTTCAACTTGTTGACAGAACCTAGCCCTGAATTTGGAGCAATGCTTATCCATTTGTGATAAAAGGATTTGAATGTATATTTCAGGAGTTTCGAAAAAACAAATGTGTTTTTCATGACTTAATTTACCGGAATATATACAATTTACCAGGAAATTTTAAAATGGAATGTTTAGAGCTGTAATTTGAGATCTAACTTGAAGAGAAGTATTACAAAATTTCTTTATTGTATTTTTATAAGTCATCCTCGTGCAATGACAAATATCTCTCATGGCACAATCATTACTATAATCCATGTCATTATTGTTCGAAAGCATATACATTTGCACAATTTTCAAGATTGAAGAACTCTAAGAGTAGAGTTAGCACTATGATATTGGACGAAGACTTTGAAATTGCTGCAGTCGAATTTGACTAACTTCTGAAATACAATGCAATAATACCACATTAATTTTATGATTTCTATCTATTTTAGTTCTTTTAAAATTTGTAATGAAATGCTACATATAAAATGGCATATTGTTCACACATATATATATATCATAAATATCATAAATGCTCATATATATCATATAAATATCATATGCTCATTTATATCATAAATGTCATATTTGTAATGCTACATATAAATGTTTTAAACAAAGTGTTAATCTAATTCGATGTTTCAGACTTAATTATTAATTATTACGTTATTAATAAATTATTCAGTTATTCTTCTTAAATATGTTAACTGAATATTTTTTTTCACGGACTATTGTTAGTGTCTTAGAGTTTGATTTATTTTTTACGGCTTCAAACAATTCGTCTTTTTTCAATGTTATCCAGGAAGCAAAATGTTCGAGCAGCCCTTCTGTGCGACTTACTTAAATGCTTTCCAAACAAAAGCTAATTTGTGAATCAGAATAAAATATTTATTGCAAAGGGTAGCCAAAGATAGAAACACCATCTTACTTTAATAACACTATCGCTCTGCGAACATAAATACTTTGATGCCGTATTGAGGAAGCGATGATTTCTTTTGAATCGTGAAGGCTTCTACCGGATTGTTGCTTGGTTGGCTTCAATAGCGTAGTACTAGAAGTAACACGAGGGGTATTGTCAAAGAACCTCGTAATTTTGAACCTCAATCAAGTGAAGAGGATGACACCTGCGCTAGTATTCCCCTCTCCTAATTTCAACATGTGGCGAACGGGTTAATTTTGAGCCGTGAAAGATTAAACGTGCATCTCCCCGGCTACACTGCGGGTCTTGAGTGGCTACTAGGACTACTAGGCTGGCGCAGCCGAAGCTTCTACCGGAAGCCATAATCATTCTCCGTTTACACATCGCTCATTTCAAATGTTATATGTATCCTCCTTCGGATTATAAAGTCGTCGTACAAATTTCTCTTAATTTGATATCGTAGGAAAATTTGTTTTCATTGTTAAGGAAATAAGAAAGGGAGGATGTTGAACTAATTTTGGACGGTTCAGATTTCTCGAGTTTTAATGGTCAAGAATACGGAGTGAGTTACCATAAACAAACCCAGAAGTAAAATTAATTCATTTTGTAAGATTTAATTTCAAGAGCTTGACTTTATATCGACGTCATTAGTACTTGATCCTCTGTCATAAGAGATCTTACCTTTTGTGCGCAGTAATGGGATGGAGGAGTAGGGGAGAAAAGTGCGCTCTTTCACTGATTGATTAGCCTGATTTGGAGGAATCAGTTGCATGTAGTTTTGTGCATTTTACTTTCGATATATACTTAGAAATTTAAGAGAAAAAAATCATTAATATTTGGTTTGAAGTTACTTCTGCCTCTTTCTCTTCCCGTAACGGGTTTGCCTTCTTTAGATACGTACGTGTAATGTATTGCGTGAAACACATGAAGAATTCTCCTTTTATTGAATAAATATATACAGAAATATTTTATTAACAATTATTACGTTTCTACATCACAAAACAACATTCCTTCTTTTTTTACTGTTCGGTTGCTAACCAACGTTCTTATAATAAAAAAATATCTTGGCAATTATTTTTTTTTCAAATTTCTTTTACTTAATTTTAAATGCGTATATAATAAAGTTTATTAATAAATCTTGAAAAACATTTTTTTATGAATTTTTGAGAATAATTTGTCTTAGCTAAACGCAGATGATGGGCCTCCGCGATACCTTAATGATTCTCCCCTATTAACTATTCTACCCTAGATCCTTACGTCTAGATAACAGTAATACAAGGTTGGACACAGATTTAAATCGTGCGAAATAAACCTCATTTTTCATTCATTCATCCCCCTTTTCTTTTAATCTTCTCTCGTATCCCCAGAGACTCAATTTGTAAAGCGATGGTTTTAAAAGGAGAAAGTATGAGACAGTGGTCTTTAAGCGTTACAGATTCACATCAGAAATATTAAATCTTATGGAGAACCCCATTTTCTGCACTTAGAAAAATATTTTTAAAATAATGATTTATAGTTACTCATGAGTTATTAGTACTTTATGTACAGACAAATAAAAAAAAGTATTGCTAGATTTATTACATATTTTCAATATCAATCATCAATAGCCTTATTAAGGCGTATTCCGGTGTCACCTACCCTCGAAGAGGAATGTTTGTGATTTAGACAACCCACGACATATCCATCGATTTTCACTGTTGAAATATTATACTAATAATTGCGCTTTTCTTGCTATATATTTGTTATCTTACAGGAAATCTAATCATGAAAAGAAGCTTATGTTAGCTATCCTTTAACTGAAAGAACACTTCAGATTCTTTAAAAATAAATTCGTATACTCTTGGATATATTAATATTCTTTTACAGAAGTAAAATGTACTATAGGTAAATAATATTGTTAAATTTAATCACTTCATACGCTAATATCGTTGAAACTTTTAGTAAACACAAGGATAAATAATCCATGTACATTTGATTATTTACATTAAGTTAACAGATATTTTTATTTATAATAGTTAATTAAAAAGGATTTCAGCTTTGTTTTATTTGAAAACAATATAGAATTTCTGATTTTGTTTTTGTACCTCTTATATCCAATTGCGATATTAGTACAAGTAAGGTATGAATAAAATTCTATAATAAAGAAATCATGGTATATCTTAACTATTTTTATGTGCACAAAATGAATATATTTCTACTTTAAAAATTAATTCTGTGAAAGCGAAACTTTCAGATTGACAAATTTATGTTACGAATTGTTAAATGTTGTGCATTATGTTACGTTTTACAATAATTCTACATGGTTATTAAAACAATTCTTCAGATTTAAAAAAAAACTTCGTTTTTTCATAATTAAACGACACAAAACGACAAGTAATAACGTAATGACGAAACCCGCACTCCATTGCAAACAGTCCATAACCCGTTCACTCTCAACGTATCACATGCTATACGCTCGCGTTTGCTGTCCTGTGCCCAGCGTATCACATTGGATACGCTCCGAGAATGCCTGCTGCAGACCAACGCATCAATAGAGATACGCTTGATGAGAACTTTTCTTTTGTTTTTTAATATTCCTATATGGCTATAGAGCGGCTCTTTGAATGCACTGACATAATTTAAAGGATGTAATTGCTTTCGGTTTGCTTTCTTCTTTCTTGCTTGCTTCTTAGAAATTCGAATGAGAATTCATGGATGTTATGGAGGGTTAGAGCTTTTGGTAGCAGATACTCTCAACGGTTCGTTTCATTCGGTCGGTTTTCATTTGTAGAGGCAATCATGACTAAAAGTAAGGATTTATTTGATATTGAGATTTGCAAATTAATGAATGAGTCTGACAGTGATGTTAGCGAAAATAATCCAAATCTGTCATTAAAGCGGAAAAAAAAGGACGAAGTGAGCCTCTGCTCAAAATCTTAACTGAAGCGTCAAAAGTTGATAAAATATGTGTGTAAGACATATGACGTTGAACTTTGCATTAAAGAATTTTTTTTTAAAAATACCATACAGCAAAATGAGATTCATTTTTTTTATATCTTAATATATTATGCAATAGTACATTATTACACCATTAAAATTTATGTAACAAATGTAAGCATATTTTGTATTTTCTTAAAAGATAAAATTTTTTATGTAATCATTTTATGTATAAAACATATAATCTTAAATTAAATATTTTTTTCTTTCGTATATATTAAGTTTAATGCATTTTAAACAATATATGTGAAAACCAAACTATTCTAATGAATAGCCGATTTTAGAGAGTTTTTTTCGCGAATTAGGCTTAATATCTAACATCGTCTGGGCACAGCATGACACTCCGCGGTAAGAAGTCGCGGGCTCAGAGAAGCACTTCTTTTTTCTCCCTCCGATAGTGAAAGGAATAATGTCTTGATTACTGGCCCAACTGGAACGTCTCTTTTAGCCTTGTTGGTAACAGAGTAGCAAAAGTGATCAGTTAACTTTTCTTTTGACCCAGTGGACCAGGTTTCGAAACGCCGCTGACGCTCCAAGTTCATCTCTTTCGCCGTCCACAGATCTAAAGCATCTAGCATCGAATATTGATCAACATACAAATATAGTCAAGATATGGGACGAAGTTTACTGCAATGGCTTTAACAAACACCGTGTGTTATAAAACATAAAAAACACGCATAACAAATACTCCATAAAATAATGCAAAATTTAATCTTGATTCATTCGTTTTTGCAAAAACAAAGGGAAAAAAATGCTACGTGTGCCATATGTGCATGCTTTAACATTCCTTATCATCTTCTCTCACAAATGACTTTAACTATGAAGACAAATTAATGTTTTTCTTGTGTAATATGCACTTTTGATATGAGCCTAGATATATTCAAACAGAACAATTTTCTTTTTTAATTGTATCTATATTTGAGGAAGGTAAAAAAGTTATTCAAGCTGAAGAATTTTCAGTTTGAATATAATAATATTATGTTTGAGCAAATCTAATGTTTCTAATAATAAAAAAAATGCAAAAAGAACTCGAAATAATAAAATCTAAAATTAATGCCACTAAAAAGAGAGGTCCTTATCTGTGTGTGGAACTCTAGTTGTTGAGTCATCTGAACTCGGTCAAGTTGTAATGAGTATTTAAATGGTAAATTAATGTTCCGTATTTCGTGATAAGTGATCAACATATAATACATGAATCTGGTTCAATTTATAGAGGAGGACGTTTTCCATTAAATGTAATGCAATTTATGTTCGAAATATAAAAAAAAAATAAGGAGATGAATCCTGATATATATGCGGTCAATCAAATATAACTTTAAATTAACGTCTTTAAATTAACGTACTAAAATAAATTAAGAAAACAGAATCTCTAATTTAAGGGACGATTTGATTCCATAACCAGATAAAAGAATCTAAATTAATTAATATATTTTATTAAAATTAAGTTTATTTTGCTCTTTTTTAAACACATAAAATATGTTTTAAAGTAAATTATAAACACTCTTCAAGATTTTAACTGAACTGTTTTATTTTTGTTTTATGCCTTTGGATCCTTAAAAAATCGAATAATATAAAAAAAAAATTAATAATTATTATTTTAATTCCTTGAATTTTTCAATACATACATGCATACACACACACACACACACACACACATATATATATATATATATATATATATATACATCGAAATTGTTCTTAAAAATTCATAAGAATAATACATTGATCTTTTTCAGAAAGCGATTGTTTTATCTAATAAAGTTTTACTAGCAAGCGATAGTATTTAATATAATTGTCATGTTTACTTCCAGTTAATTGGAAGAATTGTGATGTTTTCTTACAATAAATGACATTTTTTCACTTTATGAGTGAATGAAATCACTTTTTTGGAAAGCATTATTTATCACTAATTTCATCCCTATTTGATGAACAAAGAAATACCCGAAAGTTTAACTTAATCAAGATTTATATGTTTCACTTTATGTGTGATAAGAAATATGGTATCTCTTTTAAAAGAAATAATATGTCCAACACTTAATGT
>BMAW01067585.1:0-17090 GCA_019974015.1 Nephila pilipes | reverse complement strand
ACTCACTCACTCACTCACTCACTCACTCACTCACTCACTCACTCTGAAACAGATTCACCGGATGCAATCCATTGTTTTTATTGTTGCTTTATTTCCATCTCTCATCGATGAGAACAACTAAAATCACTACTATCGAATGAATCATAGTAATATTTGTTTTGGCGCCGTTTAATAGATAATTGTACTCAACAAAAACTCCTCTATGTTTTAGTCATGCCACCTGTCGTAAAAGAACAGGTACTTCTTGCACCATTTTGATAGGGGAATTTTTAGAAATATGACTGACTAAGCGACTTGTACTACTTGAATTTCAAAAAAAAAGTATTCGAATGCGAGGGAAAAACTGAATAATTTGAAAACCAGCAGTAAAAATATAATTATCAACTTTATAGATTTTTCTTGATAGCTATTTAATTCTATTTTTCATACAAAATTCTTCTTTTTGTAGTTACTTACTAATAGACGAATAACTAGAAACTTTGAAAATAGCAGAAACAGTAAAATCTTGATTTGGCAGCAAATTGCGGCAAAATCAAAACTAACCAAATAAAAACGGATCTATGAATCAGTGTCAAATTTCTTTTGATGCCATTTAACAGACGGCACCGCACAATGTTAACATCAACTCATCTTAGCAACGCAATCTATAGTCAAAAACAGATATTTTTTGAACAACTCTGATTTTTTGACAACCCATATATGGTTAGAAAAAACTGAAAATCATAAATTTTAGAAATGTGCCAAAATTGATAAGATTTATTTAAATTTATTAATCTAATTTTTTTTGGTTATTCAGAATTCTTCATCAAGGAGTCGCGATATTTGATTGACTCAATTATTGATCAATAAACAAAGGTTATATTACGTTCGACCTTCCAGAGTGAATCCAGAAGCATTATAATAAATAAAGGATTCTTAAACGTATTACTTTTTCAAATTTCACGTTGGGTACAGTGTGGAAAGAAAAGCGAAATGCCAGCTTTGGCGACGATCTCATCGGCTTTGTTAAAGACTGATCACTCTAGAACATTTCTTCCTCCACAAGTTCTACTAAGAGTAGTCAAGAATTTAATGTTTAATTTAACGGAAGGTGGAATTTTTTTTTATTCTCTCTAAAAGGGAAGTAATCTTGAACGGTTCGTCGTAAATCACCGTTAAGTGTATTTCCATTGAATTGATGTTAGTGTATAGCAGATTTCCCCATCACAAGTATTTTAAAAAGTGTTTGAAATAGTTTTGTTTTCGTAACTTGTGGTGCGTTAGGTATATGCATCACTTGTAATATTTATCTTTTTCTTATTAAGCTAATATTTATTTACAGTCTTTTAATTATTTTACATCATTTATCTGAGTGAATTTATTTTAAATTATTATTTCAGATTATTTTATACAAAAATTGTATGCCGTTCGGAATCAAATAATGTCGCTAATGCAAATATAAAAATATCGTCTGCAGATCAGATAATTTAGTTCCATATTGTATACTTCCATGCATAAGCAGGCAATTTTTGTAATTTTTTTTGCAATCTAAGTTACGGGGGTCGGTTTGTATACGTCTATTAGTTCGCGAAAAACGTAAGTACTTTTCCGTCAGCGTTTGTAAATGATAAATCGCCAAATATAGAATGGTTTTATTTCTTTAGTATATAACTATTTTTAAGTTTAAAAGAAATATGTTTTCTAAACGAAAAATGCTCACTCTTTTTATGAAAATGTATTGTTTTGTATTCGAAAGTGTTTATATAAATGGTTGCCAAAACAAAAAAAAAAAAAAAACTGATGTTGGCGAACTTTGCACCATGTTAGTGGAAAAGTACTAAAATATATTCAAATAATAATAGAATGCCATAGATAATGTTCACTTAAAACTAATAATTGGAGAGTCATACTACTTTTTAATATTCTAACACATTTTGGGTGTTTTGAATTGAATATTTAGGCAAAAAGAAAAAAAGAAATAATATGAATGTTTTAAAGTACGTTTCAGAATCTGATAATCTGATTCATTCATCAAATTCGCTTTCATATATTGGAATGTCTGGATGTTTGCCATCATCCTTTTCAATGCTTTCCATACTGGAATTTTCGACCTCTTCATACACAAGATTATCCCGTCTGTCCTCCATACAGTTATCGATGCAGCACCGTTTAAAAACTCAAAATAAATACCGCTTGGGTTTATATGCGGCATTTGAATTTTGGTTTGAGTTTTGAAGGCGGCAAAATAACTATCTCTCGACTTACAAACGAAGCGGCTTACATTCAAAATGTTCAGTATATTATTATTTTTTTGTTATATATGTTATGATTCTTTATTCTATTTCTTACAGTGTTAGAATTAATTAGTTCAGTTGTAAGCTTGTAAGAAATGTAAGATCGATATTTAGCTTATGTTCCGCCCCCCACGAGCATTTGATTATGGCATTAGTAGGATTATCGAAAGTCCGATATTTAAGGTTGTTAATTTTTGAGTATTTATAAAAACTATTTCTTTATAATTAAGAAGGTACATAATGACTTTTATTTGGCTACCGTATTAATTCGCACCTTTTAAATTTTTATTCTGAATTTATATTTTGAATATACAGGAAAATTATTGTTGTAACACCGTAATTTAGCGCTACCTTCCATGTATTATTAAACGGTAGCCAGATGGCGCCACATGTTCTTTTTGGTTAGGAGATAAGCTCAAGCTGATGAAGAAGGTAAGCGCAAGCGCGATGGAAAGAGAGAGACTTCTTTAGCAGAATGATGGAATGATGTTCGTGAATCTGTGTTTTATACATGTTTTGTATCCTGTCTTGTATTGTGGAACGTGTCGAATATTTAATAATATTTGTTCCTGAAACCATCCCGGCTGTTCATTATTTTGTCCTGAAATAATAACAACATTGCAGGGATACATAATATTTTTGTTAAATGCTTTATCATTAGGAATATTTTAGTATTAATCTTAAGAAATTAGCATTAGTTGAAGAAATTGTGTTTCGGGTGCGTGTTATGCTTTTTCTCTCAGATGTTCATAACTGTGTTTAGGATGTTTTATTACGATCTATAAAAGCCCTTGACAATCATAGAACTTAGAAGAGTGGAAGCATCTGTTGCCATTTCGTGCCAAGACAGGGGCGTAACGAGAAATGTTCTTTTGTGGGGAGTGATTTCCCCCCCCACTTCATTGTATATCTTAAAATAAATTTCAAATTTCATAGCTTATTTTCAAGGTGAAAAGAACGTTTATGTGGAGAACAGGATTTCGAATAGTAATTTTTTCTGTAAAAAGAAAAATCCTTATAAAAAATTCTTTATGGGAGAGATGGGAGGCTAGAGACCCCCTCTCCCCCTCCCCCGTTGCTACGCCACTGATGTCAGGTAACGGAATACGCTGGAATACGCTGGAAAGCTTATTGAGCACATAGGCCTCGGAGCGGCCCTTAAGCTCAGGTCGGCAAATTATAGCATTTGAACTTGGTTAGAGATGGGTTTTAGGCTTTCTGAGAGATGAGATCAGAGGAGGGCTTGCTATTGGTTGTCTGGAAGGTCTGGTAAAGTGGGTATCTTGAAAGCATAGGTTTCGGTCAGGGGAGTCGCTGTGAGTCTGTTCTCCTATTGGTTGTTGCTTCTTGGAGGGGAGCAGTCCTATTGGCTGTCCCTGACTGCCGTGTTTGTAAGGTGGGTGTGATTGTGGAGATGGGCGTATACGGCTGTTAGTGTGCTAGTGGTGTTAGGAACAAAGTTGAAGTATTACATTTAAGTGAATAAAGTTTTTAAGAGTGTAAAATTAAATTAAGGGGGGGGGGGTTATAAGAATCTAGTAATGCAGTGCAGGGTCTTTTAGAATTTTGTCGTGGCGTGTAGTTTTCTAGATTAATCATATTAGTGTTATTGGTAAGATTAAGTGTGTTAAAGAATTTTTTGGAAATGGAACATGTTAAAAGTGCCTTTTATACCTATCTACAGAACTTCTCAACTGTCATATGAGTTCTGGGATGCCAGCCGGTCCCAAGACCTGAAAGTGGGGTCTACGACTTACTGTGGCTAGTGCATAGGCACCCGCCCAGGGTGCTAAAGGGTGTCTTCCTCTAATGCTCTAAATGAGGGCGAGTGAGTATGTGAGTGAGGAAGTTGCGTGAAAGTGTGAGTGAAAACATGAGAAACAATTGAAGCAGGGACAGTTTAGCCGGTGCACCAATAGAGCGGATCTGATCCTGTACGTGAATTCCTGTCATTGTGGCTTAGTATAAAAGTTTTTTTTTTCACAGGGCACGTTTATTCCAAACCCGTATATGTCCACTTTCACGAAAATACGAATATTATTCAAACAATATTCGTAGTAGGAAGGGGGATCGGGTAACCAACTGTTGTATTATCTTATTTTTATTTCTCCATTTTTATAATCATTATGATCTCTTTGCATCTACAAAAGTCATCACCATAACTTTTCTGGTCAATGAGACCATCTTCGCTTTCTTTGGAACAAGATCGCTGGAAGCAGCCTATTGTTTTGTTTGGTGTTTGGTTTCCGGTATGTAATGATGAATCCAGGTCTTGCAGACAGTGTGGCGACTCGATGCAAAATGGCGATGATGACTCGAAGCTACAGCAATCAAAACTAATTTATGAATAAATATCACATATGTTTTGGCGCCATTTAACAGATGGCAGCACACAATGGCAACACCAATTTGCTTTAAAAAAGCCGTGTGTCAGATACTCGTGAGATGAAAAGAAACATGTGATGAGTTTTTAAATTATTTTAGGACTGTACAGAAAAATTCTACAATAAAGGTCTAAAAATATATATTTGTTAATTTTTTATATGGAGTTGAATTATAAGAGACATTGCATGCTTTTCACGTATTTTTCATAGGTTATGTGGAAGTATAATTTAAACTTCTATTATAATTATTTTGATTTTAAGGAGTTGCATTAAAAACCTCTTTTCTTGATAATCCATTCAAACATCGTTTATAAGATTTTACCATTTTAAGGAGTTGAGTTAAACAGGTGTTTGTTGTTGATATGAATTTATTTATTGAATAAAACCCAACTTAATGTTTTTGTAAGAGTTTATTTTTTCGGGAATAAAATGCTAGTTTTCTTTAAACATTTTTGTCGATATCTTAATCAAAAAATGCTATTACTAGAAACCTTGCCCAAAAATAGTGGTTAAACTTACATCATTATAAAAGTAATAGACGTATAAAACAAAAGATAAAAGGAGCATCATACAGAAATATACTTTAAATTAAAAGTTTTCTTTACAACATCCTTTCGAAAAAATACAAAAAAATACACATTTTCTCATAGAGTGACCATTTATAAAATTGGATTTCTCCACAATGAAGTTGAAACCTATGATTTGTAAGAGTCTACGTCAAGAAATAAAACTATTTGATATCAGTGATATTTCTTTTTTTTTTTTTTTTTGCTTTCTTTGATATCTTTTCCTCCAAACTTGATATTTTCTCATGTTTTTAAAATGATTAAGTATAAATATACCATATAAACGTACTTCATTCAGTATAAAGTAAAAAAGAATTTTGTCATAGTTATACAGAAAATAAGTATTAACGTCATTCTGAAGTTGTTAAATAAGTTAGATTTTTGTACACAATCAGACCAAATAGATGACGTCAGAATTGATTTCCACTTTTCAGATTTCCAAAAATGATTGCAATTTTCATTTTTACCTTTATATAGTCAAAGTTTTAAACAAATTATGCTAATAATATAAAGCATGACATGTATAAGCATTCGAATTAGCTTAGATTTGTAAATATCCCATAACGGGATAACTAGGAGGATTGATAATGGATTTCTTAATTTCCAACTTCAGTCAGATTGTTACAGACTCTCACTTGCCTATCCTTTAATTAACCCCTAGGACCACTTTACTTCGATGTTTGATATGAACCTAGCGTTGTGAATGAACCGGGACTACTAATGTAAATTAATTTTTACTATATAAGAAATAGCATAGGATAAAAGGAAAGACAGAGAAAGTAGAGACATTCATAGAAACATTACATGGCGTGGAAATTAAATAACGAGGCTGACGTTGCTACAGAAGAATGCGTATTCACCATACGCAAACGACCGACAGCTGTTTAGAGTGAAGCCTTATCGTTCGAATGCAGTGCCTCTCGTTTCTGTAAACACAAATCCGTATACCCTTAGCGTTTGTTCGCATTTGAGTTATATTTATTTCGCCGGAAAAATGATAAGTGAGCAACAAATTGTTGTGAAATTTCGTATGAAACTTTGAAAAATCGGTACTGAAACTTATAATTCATTGAAAAAAGTGTGTCTATCGCTTGCATTAGTTTTTCAGTAGTTTAAACATTCTTAAAGAAGTTGAAGAGGATGCACGTCCGGGTCGCTCCCCACGTCAAAAACGGATAGCAATATCGAAAAAATCGGTCATCTGGTTCGATCTGACAGTCGATTAAGTATTCGTGCGATTGCTGAGACTAAAGGAATTGACAAAGAATTCGTGCGGCAAATTTTTCCACCAAGACAACGCGCAACCTCTTTCCACATTGTCTGTCAAGAGGTTTCTAGACAAGTACAGCATCCCAATGTTAGACCATCTGCTTTATACAACGGATCTTGAGCCATGCGACTTCTGTCTGTTTCCTAAGGTGAAATCTTCATTAAAAGGAACGAGATTTTAATCCGTCGAAATTGTGAAAGAGAAAGCGGCACGCGTCCTGAAGGAGCTGACAGAAGAATACTTCCAGCACTGTTTGGGACAACTGAAGTTTCGCAAGGAGCATTGTATGGATAGATGAAGGGCTTATACTCAAGGTGAAAATAAGTACATATATATGACATCAAAATAAAATGTTTTACAGCATCAATCTCGTTATTTAATAGCCACACCTTGTATATAGACTCCTGTAACTATGAGGTGGCCATGGTAGCCGAGTGATAATGATCGCGAGGTCGTGCTTGGCTTTATTTCCATCGAGTCGTGAATTCGAGTCATAATACCATTACAGACCTGCCTAGTAGCGGGAATGATGTACGCTACTGTTGGGGCTCTAAGTCCTCACATTTGAGTGGCATAGAAGCTTAGAGTGGGGAGTACCAGCTCTGTGTCTTAGTCAACATTTGACTGTGGCTCAGCCTTTGAGGTGCCTATAATGGCTATATAAATAAATAAACAAACAATCAACCAACAGCAGTGAGACGATATATAGTGAACTTGACAATAATGTCAAAAGTCATCATCAGGTAGATGATATTGGACTTGAACCCAGTGTATAAATATTGTTTCTGATCCGACGCCATTTTATTGTTATTGAGATTAATAGAATTTTCAATAATTACTTTTAGTTTTGGACGCGTATTACACTGGTGTTCAAAATTAAGAGAATTTGCATACTGTGTCGAAATTTAATGAAAAGAACTGAACGAAATGTAAAAATATGGCTTCGAAACTAAGATGCAAATCTTTTACGTTTAATACGTAAGTGCATACGTGTGTGTGGACGGACTAGTCGAAAAACAAGGTTTATAAGCGAGCGGGTCAAATCCGCACTTCATCCGCTAGGATATTTTGCCGAATTTCTTGATGTTTTTTTTTTTTTTTTTTTTTTTGCAGTCTCCTAGATTAAAATTCAAACAGTAAAACTGAGTAACCACTAACGTTTAGATGACGGAATGAGGTGTCGAATTGTGGGTTGGCGAGAAGCAGGCCCGTCTCAAATCTAAATTTGCAGATAATTCGATATAGCGCTCAGCGTAGTGTCCAACTTATGGAAACAGTTTAAGAATACCGGATCCGCCGAAAGAAAGCCTGGCAAGGTCGTCCAAGAGCCACGAGAGCCAGAGAAGATCACCATTTGTCCATTACAGAGAGGCTTAACAGATATGCTATATTTTCTCAGGTATTTCAAGATTTGTATGCAGCCACAATAGCCCGACTTTCAAGGGTGGCTGATTCCAGAAGACATCTTGAGAGAGGGATGTTTGCAAGCAGACCTGTTGTTTGCGTCCCACTCAGTTCTGAGAACAGGAGAGTCCTCTTAAAATGTTTCAGAGATAATAGACATTGGAGCATGGATTAATGGGTGACTTTCTTTTCACTGCTGAGTCCCGGGTCAGCCTAACAAGTGATTCGCGCCATATATTTCATATGGGGAGAACCTCTTTCTGCTCTCAAATGTCCGAGAAATCGACCCTTACAGCAACAGAGGCTTGATGGTCTGTGCAGGAATCATTTTGAATGGGCGAACAATCCTCCATGTCTTTGAAAGAGGCACTGTGACACCTGAGAGGTATAGGGATGAGGTCTTGGAGCCCTATGTTTGCCTTTTCAAGGGTACAGTTGGTTCTGATATCCTTTCTGGATGAAGAAGCTAGGACACATAGAGCTCATGTGGTCGATAAATTTCTGGAAAGTGAGGATATTCGCCGGATAGATTGGCCTGACAGATCTCCAGACTCACCTCCTATACAGCATTCCTGGGATGCTCCGGGGAGGGCAATGGAATTCGCAACTCTCCTTAGAGAACCATCCAAGACTTGAAAACAGCATTGCTGAACGAGTGCCACAAGAACTCATAAACTTCCTTATTTCCAGCATAAAATCACATTGTGAGACCTATATATATTTTTTTGTATTATATCAACTTTATGTACACACCAAATTTCACTAAAATCTGTCTAGTAGTTCTAGAGATAATCGACCAGTGTAGTTACCGCTACACATCCGTCATGCAAACGTTTATTTTTGATTATTCTTAGACAAGAAGGAAAATATTTGAAAGATATGCCTTTGGGACTATTTTATTGGTTGATTGTTTTGTGAGTTTCGATGGATCAGATCCTAAGTACTGGCATCTTTTTATGCATTATTATTATTATTTTAGTTTTCAAAACTTACCGCTATGAGATTTTGATTTTATCATAAAAAATTTCTTACGTTCATAACAAATTAGCAAGAAATATATTTTTTGTTCTTTGCATTAAGTGAACCAAAGAGATTAAATGAAACAATTACCAATATGGAATATTTTTTACTTAATAACGCTTTGTTAAAACATACATTATTTCATCTTGTGTGCAATTAGGTCATGCGCTTTTAAATGCTTTCCCCCCCTAATTATTGTTCAGCACGAGGCTTGATTGTATAATAATGTCTCCAGGACGCTAACTTTTGTTAAAATTTATTACACGATTTTCACAATTTTTTTTGAACTTCTTCTTGTATGTCCTTTGTATAATTACTTATTCACATCTTTCCACACAGTCTCCATCCTTTTCCTCGCACTTGAGTCAATATGTGACTAGTAGGGCAAGCCCGCCAGAGAATAGTTGCTGTGGTTGTTGTCGACACCAAGTTTAATTGTCGCTTTTGCTTCATAATCAAAACAAAAGGGATGCCCCTCAAGTATTCTTTACTCCTTATGAAGAGGCGAAGTTCGGTGAAATTAGGCCTCTCAGTTCCAACCTCGTCTCTGAATAGGAGATGCATTATACAGTTGAAAGTTACCATTTCCTTCAGCTTTTGGTACATCAGTTACAGTTGGGAACGAATAAAACAAATGCATTTTATAGTTGGTACATGAAGCTTTTTGGTACAAACAGGAATTTTAATATCGGGTAGCAAAGAAGCAAAATTATGGCGGCGGAGGTATTATTTATCTATCAAGTCTTGTCTAATGAGATACTTAGTTTTACTGCAAATGTACTATCCATAAAACATTTATTAAAAATTACAAGAAAAAAAATTAAATTGGTTTTGCCAATTTCATTTTAACATGTGCTAAGGTTAAGTTCACTTGTTGAGTTCTCGATAAAGTAGAATCATTCCAAATGAATATTAATTAGATTAAAGTAGCATACTTCCGAGCTCTGGGCTTCACAGAAGAAATTACTACCAAGACAAAAAATACCTTCTTCAAATTGCCAATACATTTTTATTTTCCCAAGCAAACCATTCTAAAGTGCAAAAAAAATTGTCAATGTTAACAACAATTGGAACAAACACAGGCGATTCTGCAATAAAAATACATTATTAAGTTAAGTAACAAAATAAGTTCAAACAATAAATTATTATAATATTCAGTTCGGATATTAGAAGAAAATCCGACAATAAAATATTAAATTAAAAATACTTTAGCAATGCAAATATTTGCTAAGTAAACTAAATGCAATTATTGTAATCAGAATATATTATGATATCAATCTTTTTAACCTAACACCATGCATTCTTTATTTTATGCCCACGTAATTTGGTTGAAACCATTTACTCAAAACAACAGCATATTAGCACATATTTAAAAAAAGAGATTTTTAAACACCAATTGGAACTTTTAAAACTTGGAATCTTGGCATCTACATTTGCATATTTTTTTTCGACACAATCAAGAATTATATATTTATTTATCTATGCTATTTACTCAAAAGAAATGAGTATAAGTGGACGTTTTTAAGCCTTTTTTGTGAAATGTGCTGCAATTGTATTAACGCAATTGTATGAACGTTTCAACCAGGGTCTGTATCATGCAATTTTTACAACTTATTACTTCAAACAATGCCAGTTCAAACTGATCAACCAATCGGAGTATAAACAATTAAGAAATAATGTCTTCTTTTTGGGAGTCATTTTCAATTCGTGAGCATAATGTTTATCCTACGGACTTTCTACTTTCTTCCTCAAATTAAGGCAAATTGTTTTTATTTAAATGTAATAATGTGTATGCGAAGGAGCAAGAAATAGAGATTGCTTTTGGGAATTTTTTATTATTTCTTCCAATTCTGGAAATATTTTTAAATGATTTTAATAAGGTATGAAAATCCTCAAATGAATCATTAAAATAATCATAAAATTATTTTTTAAATCTGTCTAAAAAGGCAGTTTTTCAGAAATCTTCACTGTATTTTGATTTTCCGTATATTCTTTAATACATTCAAATCATTATCCAGATTTCAAGAAAAAAGCACAAATTCCGTAGGATTAACAATACACTCACGATTCCGATATGACTGGCAGATGGGATCCTTTATTAAATGCAAAAAAATAATAAAAACTTTTCTGGGGAATTTAATTTTTTTTTTTTCAAATTTAGAAAATGTTTTAAATTATTTCTTAAGATATAAAAACTCTTAATTGAGTCATTAAAATAAACGTAAAGTAATTTTCTTAAATTGGGGGGAAACGTAGCTCTAAAGAAATTTCCCAACAATTTACTCTTCCGAATGTATTTAAATATATTCAAATTAATACAGGTATTTATCCGTAAGATAAAATCCGTAGGATTAACTTTACATTCATGAATTCAAAATGGATACCAGATGGGATACTTCATCAAACGCAAAAAAAAACTCCTCTGTGGAATTATATATATATATTTCATATTTAGAAAATATTTTTAAAATATAAAAACGCTTAAATGAACCATTCTTATAAATTTTCCAAAATCGAGCAGGGGGGCGGCAGGAAATTGTTTTGCAGAAGTTTTCATTATATTTTGATCTTCTGAATTTTCTTAAATACTCGTATATTCAAATAAATACAGGCATTTAAATTTCAAGCAAAAAGTAGAAAAAAATTCCGTGGGATTCACTTAAGGTTCATGAATTCAAAAACGGCTGATAATTGCAATTATGAATCAAATGGTACAATGGAAATAATTTTCTTATGTACCTCGAGAAGTAATAACAATTTTTAATTAAAGGACAGTACTGATTTACTGAACTCTAAACAAAATTGTGATGTTTCTGTTTTGCGTAATTTTCAGGATTGAAAAAGTTTGAATCGCTTTCAAACTACTTTACAGAAGAGTCACCCTCTCGTAAAATGTTTTATTTTTTCTTTCTGCAAAATAAATTTGTTTAATTTCCAGCGCATTCAACTTCTCATTAAGCCACAATTTAATTCCCGGAGGTCCATTAACATTTTATTTTAGAATCCTCTTTCTCTTTATTTTGAAAGGATCTGGAAACATTTCAACACCTAATGCAGAAGATTAACGAGGGAAAAAACATCTTGGAACAATATGTGCAGTTATACATTCTCAAGAGAGTGAGTGAGAGAGAGATAGAAAAAAATAATGGAGTAGGAAGTATTGGAAACTTCTCGTAATTGCGAATTCAAAATGAGTCATTTTTCTTTTTTATACTTGGAAAAAATAGTAATGTTTCAAACATTCAGCACTCTAAAAAAGACAGCAGAGAAAATCGTTTAACTCTGTGACCGAGACTTTTCTGAAGAATGTTACAAAGTATTAGAAGCAAAACACACACACACAAAAAAAGGAAACTAAGATATTGGTGCGTTAAAGAAACAACTTGTTACTATTCATAAATCTAAAAAAAAATTAATCTATATGAAGTAAAGTACAAAGCTTAGAGAATTTAAATAGTTAACTGAAGCAATTGTAGAGAATATTCTTGAATATTCCTCACGGTATTTTGTTCTTTAGCTTTATTTATGATATTAAGTAACATTTACTATTTTTAGTAAATTGTATCAGTTGGGAGTTTGTGGTTCCAGTTGTTGATAATTAAATGTTGAAGACAGAGCAATATATTAAATCTACCGGATAGCTCTGTCCATTTGGGAAGTGAAAGAAAATAATACATTTTTCACACATTTAGTATTTATTGACAATATATATTTCATTGTTACTAATGAATTCTTGCCAGTGTGATGGTAATTTGTAAATACAATTTTTGAAAATGCCTTCTTTAGGGGCAAAAAACTCAAGTAGTGCTTGGTGAATGTATGCTTCACTTTTGAATTTTTTTTCCTTCCAAAAATTTTTACAGAGATAAACAAGTGATAATTAGAAGGTGCCAGGTCTGAGGAGTACGGTGGATGCGACAGAAATTCCCAGCCTAGCTCTGTGATTTTCTGACGAATCGTCGAACAGCATTTGATTTGGTATTATCGTGATGCTGTATAATGTGCTTACTATTCTACATCACCAGCTCTCTTTTTTGAGTTCTTGGTTTAAATCATCCATTGACATTACCGCTCCGAATCAAGCTTTCTGTTAGACTTCAAAATGCCAAAATGTATTGGTTCTTGGAAATCCTACCATATCCACAGTGTTCTCTTATTCAGGTTAATTTTCGGATAGGACAGATAGACCATGCTGCAACTATGTTCTTTCCCTTACGATGTATTCGAAAATAATCAGCTGTTCATCATCAGCTATCATCCAATCCAAAATGGAAATGTTTTCGTTCTTAGCAAACAGAGATGAACATATGACGATTCAATTTATCAAATTTTTCTCACTAACTTCCTATCTGGAATGTCTATAAATTAATCCTAATAACTATAACTATGGAAATCATATTGTACAATAAATATAATATAATGAATGAAAAACGTATTATTTCCTTCACTTCACAAACGGATAGAACTTACCGGTTGACCCTAATACAATGAGACTGTTTAATGCTTAGAATGTCTTCTTAGATGTTTGGAAATCTGAATGAAACAGCATTAAATCATTTTAACCCTCAATGAATATGAAAAACGGAGCATGCGACCAAAAATAAATAAATTTAACTTCAATTTCTTAAAGTTTTTTTTCATTAATTTGTATAATTTGTATATGTTACCTAAAACAAAAACATGCACACAGTTAATTTTTGTGATGAAGGTCATGGTGATTTTATTTGATTGCTGATTAAAGTCGCACTGAGAAGCAACACGAGCAATATTAGGTTACGGACATCGTAATTTTAAGGCTCGGTTAAATGACGAGGATGACACATGAATTAGCACCTCCAACTGCAAACTTCTCCACTGAGCCATCTGCAGAACTTGGGACCTCAATCAGATATTACGTGTATGAGTCTCGTTACATGGTAGGTCTCTAATGCGGCAGCAGGTATCGAACCCACGACTAGACAAAAACAACGCTGGCCACGAATCCGGGACCATGGGCACTAAGCTACCACGGCCACTGCACATTGAAGGATTGATAAATTGATTTTAAATTTGTACCACAAGTGGAGCATATACAGATAAGTAAAGATCACATGCTACTAATGTCAATTAAGAGATAATTTGACGAATTAATAAATTAAGAGATAATTTGTTCATTTCTAATTTTATGAATTGAAAAGAATTAAAAATATATACTAGGAGTGTTCAAATGAAAAAGTACAAAACGTCGTAATAGCTTAACCGTTAACATATTTGTCCATGCCGCTATGGGAGAACGTAACGAGATATCTAGTAATGCGAAAGGAGTCTCCGGAGTGGATCGGAGCATGCGCAGGAGAGAGCAGAGTCTCTTATCGAGAGCGCCATCTAATTGACGAGGCAGTGCGTGTGAAGATATGATGGCATTATCCGATTCCTGACAGCGGAAGATGTTAAACCGGCCGCTATTCATCGCCGGATGGAGACCGTATACGGGGAAGACTGTGTGTCCGATAAATCAGTGAAAAAATGGAGTGCCCGTTTTCATGCCGGCCGCGAGAGTTTGGTCAATGACACTAGACCAGGCCCGGACACGTCGCCCCTGCGATTTTCATGAGTTTGGTCCCCTAAGAAAAACAGTGAAAGGGAAGAGCTTCAACTCGGACGACGAACTCAAGGACGATCTGAAGGACCGGGTTGCTTCATGGTCACTGGAATTTTGGGAACAAGGAATCCTTCGGCTCGTTAATCAATGAGATAGTTGTGCTCAGGCCTATGGCGTGTACGTCGAATAAAGTCTTCATTTATACCTACAGTATTGTTTCGTATCTTTTCATTTGAACACCCCTTTGAAATAACTTATAAAACCCCTTTCGTGCAGAAATGTGACCTTAGATAGATCGCTGGCGGTTGTGGTACAATCTTCTATGCCTGTTTGAGTAGATCGCACTATATTTGAGTAAAATGATGCACCAGATAAATTAAATGTGTTAATGAATACGGAACGATTGGGCTACTTTTTGACGTTATTTGAATTGAGAGCCTCACATGTAAATAAACTATGATCTATGTCAATCAACTTTACTATGTAAGAAGTGAGTGAATACGAAATTATGAGATTGAGAGATAAGAAGAGATAAAAAAGAGATTGTGACATTTGGATATTCGAGATTTTCTCTTCACTAAGCTCGGGGACTTTTTAGTAAATTTAATTGCATAAATAGTACAACCTCTTGCCAATCAACTGAAACATGATTAGGTAAATTACATGAAGATAAAAGAAGTGATATGAAGAATTAGAGCTTGTGATGTATAAGCGAAACAGAACTGAAAGGAAAAAGAAGGAATAAAGAGGATAACGATAAGCTATTAGATTTAGTAATTTAGATTGAATCATCCTAATCAATTGTTTATATTGAAAAGTATTTGAAAGTGACTCCTTATTAGAATAATAGGAGTTAAATCTGCTGTAATCGAGAAGTTCTTGAATCGGAACGAGTGATTGTGTGAGCTTATTATTTGAACATAAACTAGGATTAACTGAGTTAACAGAGAGAGAGAGTGTGTGAGTGTTATCGTGCATATTCTTTGTCACACGGGTGGTTCAAAAAGTACTTGTATTCGAAGACAGATTGCATCATTAACATAAATCATTGTTACCATTGGGTGCTGCCATATGTTAAATGGAACTGAAACAAATTCGACATTGATTCATAAGTTTGTTATGATTTGGTAACCATTTGCTGCCCAATAAAAATTTGATTGCTACCGCATCGAGTGGTCGATTTAATTTTGCTTCGAGTTGTCTCCGTCGATGGTAAGAGGATTCATTAATTACATCGGAAACCAATCAACAATTAAAACAACAGAGTGCTTCCGGTAAATCTGCTGCAAAGAAGGTGAGGATGGTCTCATCGACTGGAAAAGTTATGACAAAAAATGTGAGGTACGAAAGGTGTCATGATAATGAATACGGATAACTGAAACAAAAGAGTCACAGCTATTTACTATAAACAAACAATATTTGAAGCTACGAGAGCAGTCTTGGATTTTCTAAGGACTTATTGAACAACCCACGTAGAGGAGCATGTTATCTTTCTCTTGTATATCTTCAATTGGAATTTCGAATTTATTGACTGTTTAATTAGATTTTAAGATGCTTATAGAGTTAAATAAAGAAGTAAAGCATCACAAACTTATACATTTAATTTTATATAATTTGTACCTTTTTTTAATTTTTTTATGTAGTTATAAATATATTAGATTTTTAGGAATGAACTGAAAGAAAACCTTATTTACTGTACGATTATTCTCGAAACCTCTGCATCCAGAATCATTTCGCCTACTCGAAGAACAAACCAAGCAGGACTTTCCGGGATGAGATAGGGAGTTCTCTGAACTCTCTCGGGAAGTCATAAAAAGAAATATATAAGTAGTAAAGTGGGAAAACAGTTTTGCGTAAAGGAATATTTTCTATTATTGCTGTGTCCTAAAGATCTTTGGTCGCCCGCCTTTTTTTTAGGAGATCTTCAGAGAGCATTTGCAAAAGTTGCTCCCACTTAGACTTCAAAAAGAAAATGCTTTCAAACAAAAAGATTTTCCTCTAAACTTTTAGAAAGCATCTTCTGTTGGAAGAATAAGAGGAAGAAAGAATGATGCTAATTTATTTGAATTTTTTATGCACGCGTTCAATTTTTCCCCCTTCCTTTTTTTTTTGAAGAAAAGAATAAGAAGTCTTTTATCCCAAGTGGTTTAAAGTTTTGACACTTGAAGACTTAGTACTTTCTCTGTGAGCGCAATTTCTTTTTCTGTAATATTTTTTTTTTTAAAAATAAAAAAAAAAAAAAGTCTTATTTATGACTTTTTCCTGGTTCTGAGAGTGAGCTGCATTCTCAGTTGTTATCATTCACGCTTAATTAGAGGAATATTTTTTTCTACAGTGACTCTCATTAGAATTTTTTTTTTAATAGTTGGATTTGAAAATTACTTTTTAACTAAATTTTTCTTGTATTTGTTTTATAAAGGTTAGAAATTAATCTGAAGGTTAAAAAGTCTAAAAGTTTTAAGTTTATAAATAAACAACTTACAATTTAAGCGGGAATAGAATGGAATGCATTAAACGTAATTTATACAGATATTTTAAAAAGAGTCTTTGAATTAAGTTAAGGTGAAGGATATTTGAAAAAAGTGTTTGTCT
>BMAW01067583.1:0-38034 GCA_019974015.1 Nephila pilipes | reverse complement strand
TAAATTATATATATTTATTTAATAAGTTTTACGTCTTTCATATGGGCCGCGGTAGCCTAGTGGTCATGGCTTTGGATTCGTGACGACGGTTTTTGTTCAGTTGCGGGTTCGATCCTTGGTCGCTAAAGTTCCACCGTGTAGTCGGAGCCCAAAGTCCTCCCGTTAGTGTAGTGTGGATGTTAGGAGAGGGGGTGCCAGCTCAGGTATCGTCCTCGTCACTTGATCGTGGTTCTAAATTATGAGATCCGTCGCCAATAGCCTTCGTGTTGCTTCTAGTGCAACGTCAATAAAAAACTAAAATATTGTCTTTCATATGGTTAAAAGGTTTCAAGACTCTTTTTGGGTAGTAAGACCTTTTCCCTCTTTGTACTTTAATATTTTCTAGAAATTTAATATATGTTTTCATATAAAATCAATATAGAGTCAAATTAATTTAAGGTTTAATTGCATTTTATTTCCGTCTAGCAAAACCAAGAGGACTGCGAGAACTATTCAGTAGAATAGAAATTACGACCCTCCTGGAGCTGGTGAGTTGTAGTTTTTCTAAAATTTTAAAAACCGAAATTTAAATTGAAACTCTCATTTGAGGCTTATATTCCTTGTTTCTTTGGAAAGCTATATAAGAGTTTTTTTAAGTATTTTTTATGGTGTTTTTGATTTTAAAAAGTTATTCATAAATTCTTCTGTAGTAGTTAGTTACCAAACAAAACAAAATTGTAAAAATTTAATAGCTTCGCCAAAAGATATTCTATTTAATTTACTTACATTTAGTTATATATATACACACACACATATTTCCTCCAATTTTTTAATTATATTTTTAAAGTAACATATCTGTATGTGTTATTTTTTATGGTAATCTATTTTGAACAAGAATTAAGTTTAACTTCAGTTTAAACTTCATCTGAATCATGTCTAAAAGTTGTATGTAATTTGAAATTTAATGTGTTAAAAAAATGTTTGTGCAACCTCTTTTAAGAATCTAAATATTATTAATCTCATGGTTGCTTATTTACTATCTGGTTTCTATAAATTGATTGAAATTGACTAGTTTTCCAAACACTTCATTTATTTAATATACTTATTCATGTATAGTATTTGAAAACTTTAAATCATGGAGCTAATTTTTACTGTGAATTATTTACAGTTGATCTTTGTATTAGTCCTTTTGAATATAAAAAGCTTCAATCACCTATACCAAGCATTTTATCTCTATCAACTTTGTATTGTGTACTAAATTTTTCTCTTTTTTAGAAAAAATTACATTTCAAGGTCCATTTAAATAAAGCACTATGTACATATTCATAACTGTATCAATATAATATGTACATATTTATAAGTGAATAATTGACTAGATATTTCTATTCATTAATTAGTTAATAATTGAACTAATCTAGATTTCTTTGAAGTGATTTGTTTATTACCTATTCTTTACTTTGCTGACCATAAGGATTTATAAAATATGCCATCAATCTTATTAATCTTAATTACATTTTATAAAAAAAATCATAATCTATTTGTAAAGTTTGATATCTAATAAGAATGATTTCATTTGAACATTTTAAATATTCTATTAATTTTATTCCAATTATTTTATAAATTTATAGATAACGGCTAGTGCCAGAGAAATGATTAGCCATCCATCTGGTGGTGAGTTTATTTTATCAAATATTTTATTCATTGTTCTAATGTTTAAGTAGCATTAATTTTATTATAAGCATAAAATAATATCAGCTTTTTACTATCAAATCATTATTAATGTTAAGTTTTTTTGTTGAGTAAAATCCAATTTTATTACATTTTTTTAGAATGGGAAAACTAATATGTAGTCGGTCATAATAATTGTTAAAATTTCATGTATGAATTCTTATAATTTTTTCTTTTTCCGAAATGTTAAATTTCTATAAATATTAAATTTTGATATTTTTTTTTGTCTCAATTATGAATAATACTTTTAAGAAATTTTTTCCCTTCAAAGTATTATTCTTACACTCGGAATTTCCAAAAATAATATAAACATAACTATGATTATTAGAATAAAAAAATATCATAGAAACTGTCTTCAATCAGTTTAATATTTTGCTGTCAATTAGAAGTATTTTCAAATTCATAAAAGAAACGAATTCTTGTTATAGTTAACAAAATACTTTGATATTCATATAAATATGCAGAGTAATAAATGTTTAAAAATTACTTGAAAATAAAATAATACATAGGTAATGCAAATGATTTCTCTTCTGTATTATATTTTGTTTCCATTTCAAGTAATTTTTGAAAACTTAACTCTATGCATATATTTATGAATATCAACATTGATTTTAATGTTATTTGTTATAGCAAATATAAAAACTTTTTATTGTGTGATTTTGAAAATTAATAATTCTATTTTTTCTAGAGTTTAGTGGACGAGAAGATATAGAGACTACTGAGCCTAAGGAGAAAAAAGATGAGAAGTAACTATTTCTTCCCTCATCATTTTTTTTTAATGTGGGCAAGCAAACTTTTATAACTTTATTTGTTAGTTCTGTATTCCTTTCACATTATTAAGGACAAGGAATTAAGTAATTCTGTGTTTTTTTTTTTCTTTTTAAACTAGTTAAATGAGACAATTTTTTTTTTCTAGCTATTTGTCAGGAATTGGAGAAAGGGATAGCGTAAAACAAGAAAAGCATCCCTTTTCTCCATCATCAGATAAACTCCTGTATTTGCTGTTAGATGTCCGAAGCAAAGAGGAGTTTTTGAAAAATCACCTGAAAACTGGTAATTTTTTTTCTATGTTAAAAGGTTAATTTTTGTAAATAAAACATTCTATTAGATCAGTTACTGTGAAGAATTAAGATTATGAATTTTTCTTGTTAAGTTTTGTATTTTGGTCTTAACTTGAGTTTAGATGAATAAGTTATAAATTTAATTCACTAGTGATAGGTCTCATTTTTGAATATTTTTCTTGAGAGAATCTTGGTACCTATGTCTTAGTTTGAATTAAGGTGAATAAATTATAAAATTTACTATTTTAATTTTGATAAATTTCATTTTTGAATATTTTTCTTGATTGTAGTTATAGAATGTAGAACATATTTATGCCAGTGGCATTCTCAGAAATTAATTTTGGGGGTGCATATTGTCATTGATGTGAAAGGAGTAATTCCTTTAGTTAAGAATTACTTTTTGGTAAAAACTAAAGTATGTCGATCTTATTTCTCATTTTTAAAACTGTTCATGGATTGATATAATTTTTATCAAGTTACAAAAGCAAATATCTTTTAAGAAAAGTAATTAAGAGGTATCACGAACACAAAATTTCTTACTAACAAGAATCGGTTAAATCCAACATGATCAAAAAACTGATAAAAGTCATTTAATGATGTAAAACAATCACATTTCAAAAATTATTAAAAAAGGCATGAGTATAGTAAAATGAAAAATTCTATACATATTAGTTTATTCAAAGCTATATTTTTTTTTTATAATTGTATAACAGTGTTTTAGAGGTACTGTTTCTTAAGTTGTTTTTTGAAGTATTCAGTAGTTCAAAGCAATCTTTCAGCAATGAATGTTGTAATTGGCAGAGATGTAATATCTATCATTTAATGATGTAACTTTAATTGAACACCCTAGAATAGAATTATTATCTTGTGCTCAGCTTGAAAATGACGATGCAGTAAATATGTGTTTGTGAATATGCATGTTTTTATCTTATTCCATTTGTGATATTGTTTTTCTGAATGTTATACAATTTGGCTATTTTGTAATCAAGTCAAACATTTGTTCCCATGTGTCTCGTTTAAGAGGGCATTTACAATACACAAATATGAAAACAAATATTAATTATTAAAAACAGTTTAGTTTTGTTATTCCAGCAGTGTTATTTGTATTCAGAATAATATTAGTTTTTAAACAAAAGGATTTTGTGTGTGCATGATGGTTATATGCTTTTAATGTTTTGCTATAAAATTCAAAGCATTCGTAAGTATAATAAGCCAATTATTCTCGAAAAGGTTTTTTTTTTTTTTTTTTTTGATTTTTAATGTTAAAAATAATCATTATTCAGTATTCCTGCTACAGATCTGTCTCATACCCATGAGACAAATGAATTGAGACTCTATGTATCCTTTTCAATTCAAAATTTTGGTTCTTCATCAAGAAATGGAAAATTTATTTTGGAGGGAAATCTGAATAAAATAATTTAATTTAATGTTGGATAAGACAGAATTGAGTTTTCTACATTTCTTAAAAATTTAAATTGTGGAATATACAATAAATGAATCTCAAATAGAATTACTTTACAAAAATGGCTTGTTATATGTATTGTAAATTTATTTCAATATAAATATATGACAGTTTAGTAATGCTCTTTTTTGGAAATTGCATGATCCATATGGTTTATAATGGTTTCATTCTATCGCTCATTTTTACTCTTGAGTTTTTATCCATGTATTCTAAGAATTAGTATTTCAATGTTTACAATAGTATCAGTGAACTTTTACTATTTAAAAAGTGAATTTATTGAATAAAATTTAGTTTCACTTTATATTTCACTTGTTAGCTAAATGTGTCCATCTTCTTTAACTTTTTGATAGAGAAATAAACGTGAAGAAATTATTATTGTTTATGATGATGATGGAATTACAGCTATTAGAGTTGTTAACTTCCTTGTAGAACGAGGTTATGACAACATTTATTTACTTTCTGGAGGTAATTATGCTTTTCTTTTGTTTTATATTATTTTTAGTTCCATCTCATGATTGTGCATCTTCATATCTTAATGATATTTTTTTTCAAAAAAATTTGATCTGTTATTTTTTTCTTTTTTTTCTATATTTCCTGAGAGATATTTAACATTAAAATTTGATATGTTGGTCAAAATCATGAAAGGGGAGCTAAAATAAAAAGTTATGCATTACTATGTATGATTATAATTGCAGATATTCTTGTCCAGACTTTTCAGAATTTCCTGTAGAAAATATACATGTTTTAAATTTGGGTTTTCCTACTTTAAATATACTATTTTGCATATTTTTCAAAATAGAAAATTCAAGTATTAAGATGCCATTGGAACTGTGGCAGCAATAACTTTTTAAAATGTAATTTAGTACATTTGGATCTGCTTTGTACAAGGAATCTCATCAGATGCTATTATTTGTATTACTATACTTTCATGTAATGTTGTTTGAGGATCGCTGTTGAGCCTAAGTTGTGTATTGTGCACCCACCCCAGCAGTAGAGAATTATTTTCCATAAGTTACCCTTCCCCTTTTGCAATGCATTTATAATTAATTTAGAAGCACAAAATTTTCTAGAATTTGGATCCAAGATGGATTCTATGTAATTGGATGTGTCATTGATTAATTGACAATTCCTGCATAAACACCCATATAATAACAGTATTAATTATTTATGTACAGATAAAAATAATCTTATGTATTTTTAATATTGTAATTTAAAGACATGATAGAGTGTAAATCAAATGAACATCATGATTACCATTATAACATTTGACTTGTTTTTACTCGAAATAACTTAGTTGATACAAGATATACAGATTAAATCATATATTTGTATTTTTTGTTTTTATGTTTTCTTATACAATTTCCACAAGTTTTACAAATACTGTATTACATAATGTGTATTAAATGTTTAGATTTGATTATTAAATGTATTTTTTGTATTAAATACACATTCCATTTTTCTAAAATAGGGCTGAACTATGCTCTCTCAGTATGGCCTAAAGGTGTGGTAGAATCAGTTACTGTTAAAAGTAATATTCTACCACAACCTACTGTGACGAAAATTGAAGAAGATATTGAGTATTTGACTGTAAATGATATCCTTTTTTTATAGTTCATTTTATTTTTTATATTCATTTTACATTTTCATTCCAATTCATTTTCGTTATTTTTGTTTTGTGAAAGCTGAAAGAGAGGAGAATTTATAAAATTTTGTCCTTTAATCTTTGTTTCAGCCTTTAGGTGAAAAACAAAAAAATTTAAGTTTTTTAATATTTGAATAAAATTTAATTGCTAATTTCTCAGTTTTCCTTTCTCTTTCATTGAGACAATTATGTAAAATTTTAAATATTTACTATTTATCTCATTATCTTGAAATTTTTTTAGTATTAGAAATGAAATTTACCTCTCGTAGTTCAATGTATCCAATGAATATTTTAGTTGGTCTACCTGCAATTCATTATAAATTTATATCTTTGCAGCTATCATAAAAGCTATTTTGCTTACATTAAAGCTATTCTTATCCAAACTGTCATAAGAAGAGCTTTTAATGTGAGCAAAAGACTTAGAGTTATTTAAGTAAACTATTTCTGCTGAAAATGAAACCATTAGCTTTATAAATGTTTTAAGAGGATGCCTTTAAGATACATACTTTATTAAATCTTGGTCTTAATTTTTTAAGTAAAAATTATTTACTAAATTATCTTTTTTCTTACTCCTGACCTACAATAATGTGTTTTGAAAGGTTTTTTTTTTTTTTGTTTAAGATAAATACAGTAGCTTTAGTTCCCAAATATAAATAAAAGATGTTAATATCTTACATGAAGCTATTCATTTTAATTCTTATTATGTTATATATATGAGATATCTTCATTATTTTTTAAAACATGAATTTTGGCCTCTTTTCTTGTCTATATGTAATATTAGTTTCTAGCTTTCTTAATATTGTAATCTTTTTTTTTAATATTACTTGGAGTTACAGTTTGGCTTTTAAATTTGAAGTTAGTAGCTTTTTTTCTCCCTATTCATTGATTTGCAAACAAGTTACATCTTTATTTTTCACTGTATTTCCAATTTGTAGATAAATAACAAATTTTGCTTAAAATAATGTTAATTTTTTAAATGAAAATTTTTCCTGAATATACACTGGTGTTTAAAATTAAGAGAATTTGCACATTTTGTAGAATTTCATGAAAAGAATTGAATGAAATGTAAAAATACTGTTTCGAAACAAAGATACAATTCTTGTACGTTGAATATCTAAGTTTATGTGTGTATGGGAGAGGAACTAGCCGAAAAACAGGATTTAAAAGCGTGTGTGCCAAAATCCGTGTTCATTCTCTAAGCATATCATAAAATTCAAACAGTAAAACTGAGTAATGACCAACATTTAGATGATGGAATGAGATGGCGAATTGTGGGTAGGCTAGAAGTAGGCCAGTCTCAAATCCAGATTTGCAGAGAATTCGATTTAATGCCCAGTGTCATGTCCAACTTATGGAACAAGTTTTAGGATATTGGATCCATCTAGAGAAAGCCTGGGAAAATCGTTCAAGAGCCTTGACGGCCAGAGATCTCCATTAGTCCATTACAGTGAGGTGTAACAGGGATGCTACAGCTTCTCAAATCTTTCATGAGTTGTATGCAGCCACAATAACCTGAGTTTCAAGGGTGACTGTTTCCAGAAGACTTCATGAGAGGGCTGTTTGCAAGCAGACCTGTTGTTTGCATCCCACTCAGTAGAATCTACTATCAGTGGAACAGGAGAATCTACTTAAAATGATGCAGAGATCGTAGAGATTGGAGCATGGATCAGTGAGTGACCGTTCTCTTCACTGATGAGTCCTGGTTCAGCCTGACTAGTGATTTTTGCTGTTCTTTGATATGGAGAGAACCATGGACCTACTACCCGCCCTTCAATGTCCGAGAAATTGACCATTACGGCAGTGGAGGCTTGATGGTCTGGGCAGGCATCATTTTGGATTGCCGCACACACCTCCATGTCATTGAAAGAGGTTTTGCTACTCTTGGTATGGGGATGAGGTCTTGGAGCCCTATATCCGCTTTTCAGGGGTCCAATTGGTCTTGATTTCCTTTTAATGGATGACAACATGAGGTCACTTAGAGCTCAGCTAGTCGACGAATTTCTTGAAAGTGAGGATATTCGCCGGATGGATTGGCTAGCCAGATCTCCATACTTCAATCCTATAGAGCATGCCTGGGATGCTCTGGGGAGGGCAATTGCAATTTGTGAGTCCCTTCCAAGAACCATCCTAAATCTGAAAACAGTGTTACTGAAAGAGTGAGAACAATTGCTACAGGAACTCATAAACTCCCTTATTTCCAGCATAAAATCACGTTGCGAGGCCTATATATCTGTAAAAGGGACCATACCCCCTATTAACCCATTTTTTTGTCTTATTCTGCAACTGCTGTTTCATACCTTGTGACTGATGGTTAATTTTTTGTATTATATCTACCCTATGTACACACCAAATTTCATTAAAATCTGTCCAGTAGTTGTAGAAATAATCGGAAAATTCGCTTAATTTTAAACTCCAGTGTAGTATCACAAAATACCTTTTTATTTTTTAAAATTATTTCATGTTTTTAATAGTTTATTGATATGTATTGTTACATTTTGTAAAGTAATAAAAGTACGAGTTTATTCAGAAGTAAAATTTTAAAAAAAAATTTAACAGCAATTATTTTAAAAAATTAATTTTAATTTTATATTTTTTTTAAAAAAAATCTTGTTTCATTTAAATAATAATTTATTTTGGTGTCTTTAATCAAATTCATGTATTGATATTTCTAATTACTTTTTCTACAAATGAGTGCATTAAATTTATACTAATCAAGTTCATATTATTTTGAAAAAAAATGTTTCTTTAACAAATCTTACAGATTCAAAAGATTATGACATATTTGTAAGTCATCAGTCCATAAGGTAAATATAACTGTATTTTTTCCTCTTTAAAAAATTTTGCAGAGTTCATAACTATTAACATAAACTGCTTCTAAATTTCGACATGTGACCCTTTTCCTTTCAGCTACTAAATTTTGAAACTTGTAATAATTCCAGTACAACTTGAGTGATATGCTTAAAAATAAGTATAATTGCAGAATCATATTATTGCTGTAATAGTTAAGTATTTAGAGTATTATTATGCAATGATAAGTTGAAGAATCTATATTTTTACAGGAGAATTAGTAACAAAGACACAAAAAGTGCTAAGATCCACAAGTGATTTTTTAAAAAAATCAAATGAAGTTGTTTGTTTTTAAGTTTTTTTTACGTCTACATTTAGTACTTGATGTAAGGTATGTTTTAAAAACTCGTAGAGTAATTGGAAAAATGTTTCTATTTTATATAAGTTTTGCAGTATTGCATTCACAATTTTCCAACACTGATAAAAGGGTGTATTCAAACAATTAAAAAAATGTGTTATCAAAGTATAAGGCTGATACTGTTCTTAGCAAACTTACTTTTGTAGGGAATT
Organism: Nephila pilipes; assembly: GCA_019974015.1. Lineage (NCBI taxonomy): Eukaryota > Metazoa > Arthropoda > Arachnida > Araneae > Nephilidae > Nephila > Nephila pilipes. Next base: position 28,805 of record BMAW01067583.1, on the reverse strand, counting down.
ATGCCTCCAATAATACTTTTACTTTTTTATGATCAACATAGCAATATTGTCATCCTCAAAAAAAAAAAAAAAGTGGATGTAATTTTGATTTAATTTACCATTTTAAAATACTATTTACTATTTTTTTTTCCCTCTGCAGGATGTTTGGTGAGAGTCATTCACATTGAAAAACTTATGAACTTTTTCTCCTTTTGATTTTTTTTCCTTTTGAAATTTTGTAGCAAGCTTTTATTAAAGAAATTGTAATTTTTTTAAAAGTCTGAATAAATATCTTTTTGAAACCTTTCTCTGTATTAAATATGAAGACTAGATACATAAGCTCCTTTGAAAATTTACACTTGAGTAATGAACTTAAATATTTTTACAACACTTTTAGCATTACTATGGTGAGATAACATGAAATAAAGGTATATAAAATTGCAAATTAATTCTGGATTGGATAATAATTTATTGAAAAAGCAACTGAATTCAATGGATATTTAAAATTGTTATATCAATCATCAGATTTTGTAAATATTTTATAAAAAAAATTCTGGAAAATATAAGCAAATGTAAAATCTATTAATATATCAGTTTTAATGCTTAAGGAATTAATTATTTCTATTTTTGTAACAAATTTATAAAATTCCTTAAGTATTACTACAGATTTTTTACGTTACCACAAATGTTGCATTCCATTTAGATAAGTTTTGAAAACTTTTAATTCTTGTTTGTGGTGTTATTGTTAGTACTTTTTAAATCGAAATCATGGTCAGCAATTCTGATTTTACAGCAGCAAAAGTAACCGATTAGGGGTTCCCCCCCCCCCCGTTTTTTTTTTGTTTCTTGAGTAGGGAGCAGTGGTCTGAGGACAATCAATGAGACAATTGTCATTTGCATTATTTATCATATATCGCTGGATAGGAAAGCTTAGTATTTTAAAAGAAAATCTAGTACAAAGTTTCTAGTACTATTATTTTAATGCTCAAATGGCAGAGTGGGGTAAAAGAAACTCATATCAGTAAAGTATTTGTTTTAAATGTTACTATTTAAATTATTGAATACATTTTATTGTAATATTTAAAAAATAAACATGAATTAGAAGCATATTAATTCACATGACTTAGGATTGAAAAAAAATCTGTGTGAAGTACGAAACTGCAAAAATTTATAAAATTTCATACATGCTGGCCCATGTTTACAAGTGTATCACAGCACTAGACTACATGTTGTATATGTCCTCCAACACAAATGAAAGCTTGCAAGAGAATAACAATACTTAACTGCAGCATATTCAAGTAGCATATCGGGATGGATGCAAGTCCTTTAACTGCATTAAAGATGATGTGCTGTTATGGTATACTCAGAACTAATATAATTCCAGAAAACAAAGTAAAAGAGGTGTTTAGTCTGATGAGCTGGGACATTTGGTGGAAGACTGACCTAATTTTACGCAAAGACAAAATAACACCTTAACAGAAAATTCTAACCAAATTGTTAGTATCGAGGCAATATTTCTACTGTGTATATTTAATTTTTATATTAATATTTTTTTATGCAAAAATATTACATTATTTAAGAACAGGATATAATATTGTCATTTTTAAGGTAATATGATGATCAGCGAAGAGGTGGCGTTGAGAACAAGTTACACAAAAATGTGACTTTGCTCATCTGATGATTTTTTTTCTGGATTTATATGCAGACTCAGCCCTTTATTTACCTCAGAGGTTGATAAATGAGTACCAAGTTCCTTTAGAAAGTTAACTGGGGACTAATGTCGTGCTAGCCACTAGACCTGGACACTAGCTAGTAATTAGCGCCCAGGCCTAAAGGCTACGGAGGTGAGCAGTGCATAATGGGACTTTTTAAGCCCAAATGTATATTTCCAAACCCTAAATCATACAGCACACTTGCCGAAAAACAATACAGCCAAACGGTTTGTTGGGTAGACAGCATGCATACACGTTCTACCTTGTTCCTTCTTATTTGTGTTTTAGAGTGATTGGTATGTGTTTCATCTTCAGCTTACGTTTAAATTTTAGTCTTTTTAATTAATGGATGAAAAAGCTATTGGTCTCAAAGCACTCTTTGAAATCAAATCAAATAAATGGATGAAATAAACTTAACCTTTCTCGTTTCATTAAAAATATATAAGGTGCTCACATTTTGAGATTATTTTTCAAAAACATGCTTTTTCTAATTAGCAAGGTTGTTGCTGTGTGAAATATTCAATGTTATAAAAGTTTTGGCGTTTTCTTAAAAATCAGTATTAATGGAAAGGGTGAGAAGGTATTTTATTTCGATAGTTAGTACTTTCTGAGTAATAGAAACAAATTTTTTTATTGTATGATGCTTGTTCGTTAAGAAATTGTCAGCATAAATTGCTTTGAAATAAATCCTGAAAGGAGCTTTAAGGCTGAGAGTTGACAAATATGTTCTTCCCTGAATAATATAAAATCCTAATCATACCAGTGTAGAGTGAGTTATTGTTGAACTTGTCTAGTGATTCTGCTGTATTATCTTTTTAGAGTGTACCCATACCTACTTATTGCTGAACTATACAAAAATAAATCCCAAGTTTGGAAAGCAAAATCAGAAATAGAAAGATGTTGACTGAATATAATGTGTTCTTTTTTACTCCAAATTAAATAATTAGCTTCAAAGACAAAATAAAATAATACCAATATATAAATCTACACATTTTTGTTTATTTTATACTAGTTTCATCAGTAAAGTGACTATATATTTGGTGATTGATTACAAAATGTTAAAAGATTGGTTTTAAGAGTATGAGAGCACTTATTGAAAATTTCCAACGTCTTTGGCTAGACAAAAAGAAAAACTTACATTATCAAGTTGTTTCTTTCAATCTGGGCCATGTATTATGATCACACTGTGGTGTTCATCAGACAAACTGGTGACCAAAATCACAATTATTGATTTTTATGAATATTATTATGTTGAATTCCAGTAACCTTCACTAGTCTGTGTAAGGTATTTAAAAAATATATCAAATTTTTCAGAGTGCAACAAAATGTTGAGTAATCATATTCCCTTTTCTGCATACTGAAAAGTTAGGGGAGGAAAGATTTAAAAAATCTATCAGTTTCACGCACACTTGCTGAAATTTACTGATTTTAATTATAAATTCTTATATATACTTTTATCCGAGATAGATTTTAAAGAAAATTGCCTTCTTAACTGACTTTCAAGGAAAAAGAGGTTATACAATTCCGTTGTTTATATCTATCTCTATATATAATCTATGCATGGTAGTTCTGTAGTGTTAAATTCCTTTCAAAACTTTTGAGATTTTTTTTGTAAGAATTTAAAGAACAAATGAGTTAAGAAAAATTATTTAAAAAGGAATTGGAACAGGTAAGAGCAATTCATCTAAAAGAACGGAAATTTCGAGCTTTATATATATATGTATTTATTTCAATTGTTTCGTTATTAACATTTGCTGAGATTGTTCTTGAATTAGAATCATTTACCTTCGGTTTCAGTTTCGTTCATAGTAAAATTTTACCAAACATTTTAAATACCATGGTTTCACCAACATTTTGGTGGTTAATAAAATTTTTTCTTACAAATGTAATGTATTTATTTACTACGCATCTCCAATTTAACAATCACTTTGAAAATGATGGTGAAATAAAGTTCTGTGTGAAGAAAATGGAAATGATTGCTTCATTTTCAGAATTTCTTCATATTTTTAGAATTCTCACAGTGCATGATTATTATAACTTGAGGATCCAAGAAAGTAAGTTATATTCTCTGTTAGGGAAATGAATAGTTCAAAGTAGGACATTTGAGTTTTCAAAATTAGAGGGTTTTTTTTTCTTACATTTAATAGTGCAAAACATATAATTTAACTATTTTATTTTATGTTACAATTTTTTTATTGAAATTTCTCAATTTGCAAAAATAATTTATAACAGTATAAAAGGAATATTTTTAAACCTTTCTTCAATCAATATTGAGGAATTTATTTATTTGTCTATTGTGTAAAAATTACAGTAAAGTGTATTTTTAAATTCTTTTTTATTTGATTTATCATTACAAGAAAATTTATGTAACTGGCAAGAGAAATAAATCAATATGTATATAATTTTTAAAATTACAACTTAAGATTTAATTAAGGTGCTTTCTTTGTACCTTTCGAAAACAACTGTAAAAACATTCTAATGCATTAAAAAAATATCCCTGGAATTATACTTGGGAGGTAATTGCTCATGTTTCAACAATTTACATTTATCACTGAATCAGGGATCAAAGGTGCAATGAAATACAAATTGTTCAAATATCCCACACCTATCTCTGGGAAACACACACAAAAAAAACCTGTATTCTTTTCTCATAGCCTATAATTGAAAACAACTCTGTATTATCTGTTACAATCATGTAAAATATGAAAAAATGGTACTTCAAACAAAAATATTTATAAAGAACCAAAATATAACAAATTATCTTTTTGTTTTTGTAATGTGATATTTTAACGGGTAAAACTTAGAAACAAACATTTTCTCTGAAGTTATTTATCATAAAGAGAAGAAGAAAAAGAACATACATCCTTTATCACCCATCACATCAATATACTAGTACTGGTCCTTTTTTCATCATTAATGCATTTTGTTTATCTTGTTGTACCTTACTAAACAATTATGTTGATGCTAAGGGAAAACTTACAGAAGTTAAGATATATTTATATCACAATTTACAAACTTGTGTATAAGACTTTTAGAAATAAGTAATTTCGAATTACTGGCTTTGAACAACTGTATCCTGAATTAAAAATACATTATTGTACTTTGGGTAAATGTTTAAGGACCAATAATGCTCCTTTAGACATATTGGCAGTGCTAACAACTTTTGGTTTTGGATGGTGCTGAGGGCTTTGGGTTACCATTGCCTCTAGCCTGATATCGTCTTTCGTTCATGGTTATTTATTCAATCATGGATACGAGCGAAATGCTCGCAAATTCCGATGCTCCGCCTACCAACGCTTCACCTCCGACCGCATTTGCTGTAGAAGGAAACAGCAAAGGAGAAACTCCTGCCGCAATTGCTGTGGGAGAAAAACCGGCTCTTCTTTCGCCTGATGCTATTCTGAAAGATACGGAGAACTTTTTCGCCGCTCACAAAGAGAGGATCAGGATGCTTACGCTCTCTAGGCGAAAAGGCTATCTTCGGCCTCCAGCAAAAACCCGGAGGAGTTCACAAAGTGCACTCTGAATTAGGAGTTGTGTATGCCAGATTAGTGACTGTTAAAGCAAAACTGCACGTGCTAATTTTTAACTCCCTGCTACTGTTGATGTCCTGGATAAAATAGTCAGCCGAATCCAGAAGAAGGCTGAAAAGTTAAGAAGTCTGTCGAGAAAAAGCAAACGCCGGCTATAGAGGATGACACCTGAGTTAGCAATCCCCTCATAGCCCTGATAATATGCCATTGTGAAGACTTTTAACCAAGTAAAGTATTTTAAGTATAAATATTCTCCTGTGAATAGCGAGCTTGTGAAAAGTGAATCTATCCCGATAGATTGGTCACGGCCGAATGCTACTTTTCGAGGTCCATTCCATCAAGTCATGATTTCTGTCAATATTCTTTTTATTATGCGTCTGAGTCACAAGAAATGTGTCGTTTCTCAAGCTAATGATTTTAGTTTGGTGCAAACTTTAAGAGGAGGAGGTTCCAGCTCAGGAGACATCTTGGTCATTAGACAGTGGTTTAAAAATACGTGGTCTTACTCCAGTAGCAGTCCTGTTTCTTCTTCGTACGATATTAACACTTTCACTACCGGAGGGAGAAAAAAGAAGCGCTTCTCTGGGCCCGCGGCTTCTTACCGCGGAGTGTCGCGCTGTGCCCATACGATTGTAGATATTAAGCCTAATTCGCGAACATTTCTCTACAATTGGCTATTCATTAGAATATTTTAGTTTTTACATATAGTATTTAAAATTCATTAAAATTAATATACGAAAGGAAAAAAAATTAATCGAAAATTAGATGTTTTATACATAAAATTATTTAATAAAAATCATATATTTTAAGAAAATATAAAATATACTTACTTTTGTTACATAAATTCTATGGTATAATGATGTACTGTTATATGGAATATTGAGTTATAAAAAATGAATCTTATTTTGCTGTATGGTATTTTTATAAAAAAAAATTCTTCAATGGATAGTCCAACGTCACATGTCTTACACACATGTTTTATTAACTTTTGACGCTTTACGCAAGATTTTGAGCAAAGGGCACATCTTCGTCCTTTTTTTTTCTTTAATGGCTATGTACAGATTTGGATTATTTTCGCTAACATCACTGTGGGATTCACTCATTAATTTGAAAATCTCAGTATCAGATAAATACTTCCTTTTCGCCATGACTGTCCCTACAAATAAAAAAACGATCGAATGAAACGGACAGCTGAGAGCATCTGCTACCAAAAGCCCTAACCCCCATAAACATCCATAAATTCTCATTCGTACTTCTAAGAAGCAAGCAAGAAAGAAAAAAGTTAACCGAAAGTAAGTACAAGCTTTAAATCATGTCATTACATTTAAAGAGCCGCGACGCAGCACGTGCTTTTAACAATTACTCCCCCCCCCTCCTGGTAGCCAGATGTGAAATCCAAACCCATATCACCAAGGTCAACACTCCAAATAACCTATCTATATAGATTTCGCGGTATTGTAACGCCATATAGTAACATTATAAAAATCAAATAAAACGTTCTCATCGAGCGTATCTCTATTGATATGCTGGTCCCTAGAAGACACTCACGGAGTGTATCGCCCATGATACGCTGGGCACAGGAGAGCCAACACGAGCGTATGGCCTGTCATACGCTGGGAGCGAACGGGTTAACACACCTACCTACAAATACTTTCGCCCTTGAGTCATTACAACTTCCAGATCAAAACTGGAAAAAAACCCCTCTCTTGCGTCTTGCTTTGAAACATTGAATTAGTCACAAGAAAAGTAAAAGCAAATTCATAGGATTCAGTTGTTTAATTCCATTCTAATACAGATAAAATAAAATATTTCATTTAATATTACAATGAACTTGCATTTGACTTCATAATTTCAAGTATAATTTATGTTAAAATCCAGATGGTAAACAATATTTCAATAAAATTTATAAAACTCCAATCAATAGCTTGTTTTTCGATACTGATCAAGCATAAATTCCAATGTTTATTTTTTTTTTTTTTAATAGATTTATTATATCAATACAGCAAATTTTTATGCGTTCAAAACCTCTGTTATTCGTATTCTCCAGTCATTAAAAATCTCCAATGTAGGCTTTTAAAAATTTTAATTTAATGTGAATTTCATTTAAGAGAAATATGTGAATTTTTTTTTTAATATTTTCCAAGGTATATTTGAATGCTATATAGCGAACATAAAAACTTTAACTTATTTTAATGTTTGTCGTATTTCTAATAAGGTTATTTCAGACATTTCAGAAAAAGTGTAATAATTCTAGAGTAAAATGGAGCTCAACATTTTCTGTTCTTTTAAGAAACTGCAAAAAATAGTTATCGTAGAAACATCATTAAAATCTACTGAATCAAATATTCCTACAATACAAAAGCATTTTCAAACATATATTTAAATTGTACTGATAATCGCATTTCAATTTTAAAAAATTGTAAAAAAATATGTTCACGTCTTATAGTGTCTTAAAAATTTAGAGATTCAGCACTTATTCATGTTTTGTTAGGGTTCATTATACATGTTAATTTCTAATAACAATTCACAATTGAAAAGTGTGTATCAAATGTAATTTTGCCTCATTGCTCATTACGGAAATATGATGAGCAAAACGGGTAAAAAACTTTAAGATAATATGTTACATGCTGAAAATCCGATTTAGCAAAAACCGTTCCATAACAATATCACTAATATAAAACAATGAAAAAATAAGAAAAATGGAAATAAAAAATTCTAATATTTTGTTGCAATTATTCTTAAATAAGTTTAGAATTGTTTAACTGTAAGAAACTTTTTATAACGAGATAAGATATAGCTTAAAAGTGTTTGAACTTTTTTGTCTCAAATCATGCTACAATACTCGTCTTTTGTTCAATCAGTAACAAACCAAACACTTTGAAATATACTGCTGAATTTTAACAAATATGTTATGAATTCCAAAAAAAAGTTGATAATTCATTCCTCCATTACATATTATTCATCTAGATTCAACTTCTATAAAATTTTTAATCAAATCTCTTGTATTTGAAGAGAACAATAACATTTCTCTCTACAGATATTATCAATCAACTTTTTATAACTGTTTTCACAGATGCATTGACGAGAATGTTAATAATCTTCCATAAATTTTTGAAAAGTCATTTCTCGTGTTGTGAATGAAATACTCAGAAAAATGTTGATAAACAATGAGAAATTTTTTAAAAAGTAAAAAATTAAAAAAAAAAAATGAATTACTTGAAGGAGGGAGAGAAAAAAAAAGTTAACACATAAAATTCGTTATTATAATTTGAACAATAAAAGGCTTGTTGTCATAAAGAATCTAAATTAAATAAATAACTTTTCTCTCATTCACAGAGACGAATAATCTATAAAACTAAAGTTTATTCTATCCTATAATATGTTGGATCCTTCAAATAATATGATTTTCATTCTGATAGACTCAAAAGACCGGGAACATCTATTAAATTTCAGGGTACTACTTAAATTATTTTAAATAATTAATTATTGTTTCTGTAGAGTATTTAGGTGCATTCAATAAATGGAATTAACTCATTGAATTAAATTTACAATTTCAAAATGGCTGACTATATACATAAAACACTTGAATCTGTTTTTAATAATTTACATGATAATCATTTAGATTAATAACTTTGTATAGTGTACTTCACTTATTTATTACAAAGAAAGTATCAATTTGTGAATGCTTTAAACTTATAATATAAAATAAAAAGAGAGACAGAATTTTTTTAAAATCTGAATTATCCATTTTTTTTTTTCAATATGTGAAGTCCATTTATTAAAGATTATATTATTTTATTTAAAATTGTTACACGACTGTTTCCGAATTAAGTATATACGTAAATTCTGAATAGGATTGGCTTAAATTAAAATCCCGGTAAAAACTGTGACGCCTGCCCGACCCGGGCTTCATCTTGTGCCATCACTAGATTCAATTATTAAAGAGACACTAGAACAATCTTTAAATAATTTATTAACATATATTTACTATGACAACAACTCCCTATGCTCTCCCGGGTAATACTTCTATTAGCCTCAAATTAACCCACCAATAGTAATCTGATAGACTCTTACCACTAATCCTTCATCGATTGCAACTCAGACTCTGGATCAACTGTTGAGAACAACAGCAAAGTGACGTCTTATAGCAATCTTTAATCTAACCCTTTAATTCAATCAGCGTATCTATAGCTTCAGCTTCATTTCTCCTACAGACTCTCTTTTTCAGCCTCTCTCTTTCAGTCGGAGTTTATATATTTCCTAACTTACCCACTTCACTTCATTTCTAACTGCTTTACATAATAACTTTACGTATTCACGTTTCATTTTTGGTTGATCAAAGGTTGTTTAGCAAAAGCAATCAATCTCAATTAAAAGTCCCCAAGGTTAGTGAAGAGAAACCGCGAATAGCCCAATGTCACAATCCCTCCCCAGAAATGAAAAGTGATTTATCGTTGGGTACAAAAACCCAGTGTGAAATTACGATTAAATTCTAAATGCTTACGTAATTGGACGTTATCATAAACTTGGTTAAGTTCTGAACTCTAAAGCTACTTAATAAATTGAATCTAAATTTATACCCTTTCTAATAAGCTGAAAATCTGAAGCTTTCTGAAGTCACTATACTGCTTGTAAACGTCTAGTCTAAGGCGTAAGCCAAGGAGAGCTTACAAAAAAAAACTACTGTTAACATTCCAAATATAAATTTTATTAACAAAGAATCTTCTTTAACTTTTTATTCCTTCTCAGCCGGAGAACTGATTCTTCGGCTTCTTTACAGGTTTGTCAGGGTCTGGTACCCTGAAATGGATTGCAGTGTACATCATTTTGTAAAGTTTTAAACATTAGTAAACATTATCATTCATACAAATGTATCTCATTTTTCATATAATATTAAAGAAATTGATGAATAACGCGATCTGTTCAAGAGACAGAACAATGCAAAATGCGAACTTAACGCAGCGCTAAGTCTTAATATTAGTCGCGATCCCTAATTACGCCACGATGTGACCAGATGTATAACATACATACAGTTATGAAATGATTATACACAATTCATGTAAAATAACAAGACAGTTACTCTTAAAAAAACAAGTCAATGCATAAACAAGTGTTATACTTTGACAAATGTTTACAATTTAAAAGTTCCAATCTGTACAACAAAAAATACTTTCCATCGGGAAAGATCACCAACTTTGTGATTTACAATTTTAAAAAAATTTAACTTTCCATTAAAGTTCTCAGCTCTTAGTGGAGTAAGAGCCAAAGCTGTTTGCCGTATTGGAACCTTTGGAAGCTGTATGCCGTAAAAATCAAAGACTTGCTCTCCCAAAAATATCATCTCGTCAAATCAAATGGAATAACAAAGAATAATACAACCTGATATTTTTGTCTCGCTTTTCGCTGTGGACGAGAATCTTGTTGAAGAACTACCTTCTAGACTGGGAGATCGGCTGACATCTGGAATCTTGCTGTAGATCCCTGGTAGTGGATAGGCGTGACTCTAGATTGGCTCCTTGAAGACCCTTGTGGCTTGGCAGTGTGATCCCCTGGTCTGCTTCTTACTGGTAGCTGTTGAGGTCGGACTTCGATCCTCCATGGCCGGTCTCTTGTGGACGACTCTTGCGTACGGACTCCGCTTCTCCATTGTAGTTAGATGTCTGAAGTTTCTATCCGCTGGTGACGTCGGAGTAAAGGCTCTCATCCTGCGGTGAGGTGGCACATACAGTAGCGAAGTTCTATCATCTGAATTGTAACCTTGCATCCTGCGATCAGATCTTTGCTGCACTCGGATCCCTCGACCAAGTTGATTAGACGGCTTTTCATGGCGATGGGTACTCGAAACCCTTCTAACAGAGTGACTGGAGTGTTTAGTATCATTTCTACTAGAGGCCAAACGAAGATATTGATTAACATATTGATTTTTGCTATTCAAGAAATTTCGGATCCGATTCTGCAATCTCCCCGACTTCCTTTTTACAGCTCGTAGGGGCCGCGGTAGCCTAGTGGTCAAGGTCGTGGACTAGCGGCCGGCGGTTTTCGCTCAGTCGCGGGTTCGATCCTTGGCCGCCAATGACCCGCCGTGTAGCCGGGGCTGATGCACGTTAAATCTGTTCGGGGCCCAAAGTCCTCCCGTTGGTGTGGTGTGGATGTTAGGAGAGGGGGTGCCAGCTCGGGTGTCGTCCTCGTCACTTGAGCGTGGTTCAAAATTACGAGGTCCGTCGCCAATAGCCCTCGTGTTGCTTCTAGTTCGACGTTAATAAAAAACTAAACTAATTTACAGCTCGTAGCTGACTCTGAAAGGTTTTAATTACATTTTCAAATTCACTTTTAAATTGATTGCCAGTCTTTGCCGGTTTTATATACATTGAATTCAAAGCAATAGGAGAACTATTAAAATTTTGGTTACGATTAACATTATGGCTGGCGATATTCTGTCGCTGCACATCTCTGGTTTGGCTCTCATTCTATGTGGAGCAAGAGCCTCATCTTGCTTCATACAGCAATATTCACCCAAATTTCTCCTTGTTTTGAATTTTATCATGAATTGTTCTCAACTTCATTTAAGATTTATCATATTGAGATAGAAACTGCACCAGTTCAATCTAGAGGTTGGTTTACAGACTTCTGAGAATCAGAACAGGCGTTGACATTTCAACAGCATATGCTGCATTAACTCAGTTTCCGGGGTGGGCAAATCTAGCCAAAGCGCACTTTTAAATATGTAATATGCAAAACTAACGGAGATTGGTTTTTGATGTTTAGCTGAATAGAATTCTGCTTCCAACCGCGTACGATCATGCACCACTCATAGAAATGCATTCTTAGAGCTGCTCAGTGTTCTCTCACAGCTGGTAGCTTCTCCTCGTTTAAAGTCAGCACCGATCACATCATACCAATCGCGTGCTCTGCTCTTAAATGATTTTCTGGTGTAAATATGCAATGCAGTTCAGCTGGGATCTGATGAAACACAATGTTACTCATTAACACTCTGCAGAAATTCAACTTACATCAATGGCTTCACTGAAATATCTAATTGAAAATTACTACTCCCGGTGGGACTCTTTCTAGGGTAGGTACGGTTATGCCAGTAGACGCCCGCCCGACCCTGGCTTCATCTTTTGCCATCACTAGATTCAATGACAGTAAACACTACGCACACAATTATTAAAAAAAGACACCAGAACAATCTTCTCAATAATTTATTAACATATATATTTACTATGACAACAACTCCCTATGCTCTCCCCGGGTAATATTATTTCTATTAGCCTCAAATTCACCTACCAATAGTAATCTTAACACGGAGAAAAAGAAATACTCAAAATGAATACCTAGACGCATCATTTTGAAATGAGAATGTTTGTATCAGATTTGAGCTTATACTTTTATCTATCGGTTCAAAATAAGGTATGGCGTACTAGTTTTGCTGAAGCGGCCTGGCGGCGCTTTAAGACGGGCGGCAACAGCGAAGCAGCGTACAAAAGGCCAAAAGCGGTACGCAAGTCTATAGATGTATAAAAAATATACCAGGTTATTCTATTGAATGTAAATAATTGAATAATGAGAATTGTATTAAATATATGAATTGACATAAAACCGATGTACATGATGTAAAACAGCTTGCTTATAGAGAACTGATAGTTAACGATACCAATATAGGTTTGTTTTGGTAGACATATATGTTGGTAAAATTGTTAATTTTTCACTATGCATGATTTAAGACAAATTTATGCTGAATGTAAATATTCACTCAATTTGGTACATTATTTAAAAAATATCGTGTTACAAGTTTTACATATTCACTTAGATACCTAATAAGTCATACTTATTTGATTCATTCAGATCAAAATGAACTCACTTAAGCAACACTCAAAACATTATGGCAGTGGCTGTTGCAGAACATAATATAGGTCGTTCAAAATTGAAAAAAAGTTTATGTATATCATGACATAAATCTAAGTTCTAAAATCACTTAATTTAAATTCCGCTTTAAAGGTTTCTAACCAATAAAATGGCTAGCATGTCTTGAATAGGCAAGCTTACGTAAATAATTTTGTACCAACAATTAACCTTTCTAAGAGAGGTTTGGTGTAAATTTATACTAATTTTTTTAAGATCAAATTACATAAAATGAACAAAATCAATTGGTAAAATGATATGTTAATCAGTTAATATACTTTTTATTATTCTATATTCCAAATTTTTTAAATAATGTGACATTACTTACAAAAATTAAATATATTTACAAAGTAATGCGTGACGTATATTTTTGTTTTAATTATGAACTGATCCATATTGTTTAAATTAGATATGTTATTGTATACATGTGAATGCAAAATAAGCTATGCTGTCATATGACCAGATTGCTTTGTTTAATTGATAACATCTAGATATTTCTAAAAAAATCTACATATTGATATTTTTTTATAATCATAAGGAGACAAGCTCTGTCCAAGTAAATTTTAATCCATTAACACCGCATTAAAAAAATAAATACATGTGTTTGGTAAAAAAAAAAAAATTAAAATTCCTTGTATAACAAAATGTTTTTGGGATTTATGTGTCAAACTATAATTCAGCAGCAAGAACTGCTATATTGAATGGATGGTTTACGCGCGGCAAAGCGCGCGTGGCACAAGCGTGGCGATGCTTTGCTGTGCCAGCAATTGCCGGGCGGCGCTGCAGCGGCAGCGGTGCGAAAATGGCAAAGGCGGCAGCGTAGCCTCGCGGCAAAAGTGGCGGAGGCGCAAAAGGGCGCAGCGCGTGCATGCAAGTGCTGTACGGCTTGCGCTGCCGCAGATGGCCAACCATATAAAAGTACGAAGCGCTGTTCTGCGCGGTTTGCAACGGCGGCGAAAATGGCGATGGGTAAAAATACGGCGCGGTACCTGCCAAGCAAGCGCCGGCTGGCGCTTACCGGTTTGCGACCATTAATTTTAGGCGTATTAGCTTAGTTATGATGTTAATTCAAAAGTAAATATATATTGGATGGGGAGAAAAAAATAAACAATGTACATGTAAAAATGTAAGTTTTTTATAATGGAAAAATCTAATATTCATCATAATGTTTCCAAGATATTTCATCAACTTATTAAATGACTGAACTTTTAAACAAAATTCCATTTTCTGCACGATACAGGAAACAAAATTATATATATTAGTTTTTAAAACATACAAATATAATTTTAATGAACTGAATTGCTTTTGTAACTATTACCAGCTGAGATTCCTACACATTTGTTTTGAAAAGAACTTGAATCGAATTGATTTTGTTAATTAAAGATTTAATAAACCACTGAATTGATTTAAATTTGAGGTATAAGTTCAACATAAAGTTTATGATCACATAACAGTTGGATTTTTTGTTTCAAAGTAACAGTTTTGTTACACATAGTAAAATGAAAGACTTTGAATCGGAAGTTTTGTAACAAAACTTTATAAAGTGTATGTTAAATAATATATAAGATGAAGAAAAATTACACTTGCAAAATAAAGGAGCTTATTTAATTCCCCTGAAAATTTAAATTGATATATATTTTTTCTTTGTTTAAAATCTATTTTCGATACAACAACACACAGTATCGGAAAAAATAAATTCCAAAACATAATTCCACTAGATTTGTTCGATTTCATATTTGATGCAGTAACAGATTCACAAATAAATACATGACACTCATTTTTCTATTCCACACTCATAATTGATATATAAATATCTTCAAAAATGAGTATGTGAAGCTTCCATTTTGAAAGTAATGCAAAAAAATGAGAATATGCGAGTCTCAAATATAGATAAGTTGGGATCGGAACTATTTTGAACATGACGTATTCAAAACTGAGTGTGAAGTTGCTGATTCTGAGTATGCTTGTTACTAAAAATGAGTATGTGCGAGTCTCAAATTTGAATACGTTGGCATCGAGCCATTTTTGAGTATGTGAAGTATTCAAAAGTGAGCAATTTCTACTGATTTGAATACCTGTTTTTCGCATGCGCAGACTCTACCACTAATCCTTTTCCTCGATTGCAACTCAGACTTTGATCAACTGTTGAGAAATTAATACAAAGTGACGTCTCAGTAGCAATCTTTTAATCTAACCCTTTAATTCAATCACGCGTAGTCTATAGCTTCACTTCTCCTACACCTCTTTCAGCCTCTCTACTCCTTCAGCCTCTCTTCAGTCGGAGTTTATATATTTCCTAACTTACCACTTCACTATTCTTCAACTGTTTTACATAATAACTTTACGGTCACGTTTCATGCTCTTTTTGGTTGGCAAAGGCTTGCCTAGCAAAACAACAATCGTCCCAATTAAAGTCCTGTTATGAAGAGAAAACCGCGAATACCAATGTCACAATATATATATATATATATATATATATATATATATATATATATATATATATATATATATATATATACAGAGAGAGAGAGAGGATTCACACACAAAGTTTCATAAGGCTATTGTAATAAGCTGCCCAATAAATAGAATGTACAGTCCCTTACAATTGATTAACAAATATTCAGGAACAATTGAGTAAAGATTTTGCTTTTAATTTTTTCAAATATTAATAAGACATTTTGTTAAAATAGGAGTATGGATTCTTGTGTCACATATTTTTTTCTGTCTCTAATTAATTTACAACTTCTTGAATGGCTTGAGAACAGTCAACTTACACATAGTCCATTCCTCTTGGGATAAAAAATGGAATATCCTATCAAAATTAACTCTATCGTGCTTTTAAAGCATCTAGAAATAATCCTGTAATCCTGTCTCCATCATGTAATAGGTTAAGTTCTACCTAGTTATCATCTCGTATTAGTTCCTTAGGTATTAATCCCGCATTATTTTGAGTTATTAATAACTTTTTTGCTTCTTGAGGTGCTTTTCTTTTAAAAAACACACTCTTTCTTTTTTAAATTCTACTTAACTTCCTTTTTTTTTATTTTATCTATTAAATTCCTTGACTAGTTTTAAAGCATCCAAATCAATTAGATCAGAGGTCTTTAACCTGGGTTCTTCTAGATCTTTACAGGGGTTTCTACAAGTGATCACTGTTTGTTTAATAAAGCGCCAAAATTTTAGTAAAATTTGAGACTTTTGGAAAAAGATCGAATTAATAATGCAGCGGCTAGTAAAAGGCCAAAGGCCAGCCATGTTGGTGACAAAGAAACAAAATTTTTGTAAAATTGCAGCTAAATAAGCATAATGGCTAGGTTCTTGGCAGAATTTCAGTTTCTTTGACACTTGAAGGATGTATCTAAAATTGAGACAACACTGAAGAAACAAATGGCTCAAATATATTATGTATTTTGGACATAGAAGAATATCTGAAATGCCAAAAGAGCTGGTGTCATCACGCTTTTAACGGCGGCGCGTACGAGGTACTTTCTTGCCCAATTTGCTGTAACAAAGCAGCGTTGCTTGCTTATTCTGTTGCAGGCCAGTTTTAAAAAAACTCTGTTGGCCTGTTCTCTGGCCTTACGCCTGCTGGCGTTTGCATGGTGAGCAGCCAAAATGCAAGCACAATGAAAATTTGGCAGATAAAGCTATGATGTCCTATTTTTCTGCTTTCGGTCACGGGGTTCTTTCAAAAGTTGAATACCACCGAATTAGATTGCCAGACATTGGCTATTCAAGGTTTCTTCTTCACCAACTCTGGAGACTTTCAATTGAGATTGATTGTTACTAAACAACCTTGCCCAACCAAAATGAAACGTGATGAAGAGCATTATAATATGTGTGCTAAAGAAGAAATGAAGTGAAGCGGTGGAATTGAGAATTATATAACTCCATCAGAAGGAGTAGAGTATCTGGACGGAGTGACTGAGAGGCGTTGTAGTGAGAGGAGGTGAAGTCTAAGGTGGAAGTAGACTGTTAGATGAGGCCTGAGTATAGATTACTCTGGATAAAGCATTCGTTCTAGTATTTTCAGCAGTTGTTCCGATCTTCGAAGTTGCAGTCGATGTTGATGATATTGGTAAGAGGCTGTTAGATTATTATTGGTAGGTTGAAATAAGACGTTAGGAAAACTTAACCTGGAGAGCATAATTATTGGTGTCATAGTAAATATATACTGGGACAGATTTCAGAAAGTTATTTTGGGTGGTTCTGTAATTATTTTCCAAAGCTGTAGTATTTGACATTTTGAAATTAATGATGGCACAAGATAACTCCTGAACGACGTCATAGCCATAATCGACGCCCCACGTTAAGCCAGTGGGAATGTGATTTTTAAAAGATTATTAATCTTTTTTGAGGGGGGAGAGTGCACACACACAAAGACATAAAAGTAGTTCAAAAGGCTTCAAATCAGAAGGCGTATATTTTTCTAGAGATGAGATTCGAATTGACGAACGCGAAGCATCACGCCTAACTTCCAAAATTCTGCTTTCTCTCCTCTCTAGCCCGACACGACCGGCTGTCGATCGCTGCTTAACAAACTATCCAAAAAATCATTGAGCCTGCATTAAATATTCATAAAGATGAAGAGAAAAGATAAAGTCATTAAGAAGGATTATCGAAAATAGAGAATCGCAAGGTATCCCAAGCGTCTTCCATTTTACTACAGACAGTAAAACCCATAGAAAAGAAAAGATCTTTAAAGACTCTGAGTACATGCCCTGCAACACCCAAAGAAAGTGAGCCTTCGAGTTTTGCATTAAATGGAATTTTGGATATTCCTGGCTGACTTTAATTTTTATAAAAGACTGTTGATTTGAAACTTCTCGACAACGGAAAAGACATCAATAACTACAAGATCACATCTTGGCTACTTAAGTAAACTAAATGACTGTACATTCATAAAACTATTAGACCGAAATTGATATATGTTATTTCTAAACAAATTGAGGGGCCTTTCTGAGGTTAGAAGTTGTACACTGTCGGAACCAAGACTGAGACAATGGAGTTTTCAAAGCATCTTTTACAGAGACAGGTTACTAACTACATTTGATGTTTAAAATGAATCAAGTTATAAATACGTTTCTCGGGCAGGGATCAATTTATTCACCTTTCTGTCAGACAGGTGCCAAAATAATAGAAAAATTGACTAATATGCTGATAGTAAGTCCAATTGCAGACTTCCACTGAATAAAATTAAGAGGAACATACATATCTTTAAAATAGTAACCTCGTTATTACATTTATCGGGTTGAAGTACATCAAAGTTGTATAAAATGGAATCCCATTTCTGAGTTTACTAACTTCTTGCATGTTATCGACACCTTTCTAAAATGCGTACTCAAGAATACCTTTATAATATAAGAAAACGTACTAAAAAAGATTCTTAAAGTTAGAATTTTACTAAATTACTCAAACTGGCAGTTAACTATAAGATACGTCTATAACATAACTAATAAGTATGATAAGTTGCATTTGTCAAATTACTGTGCATTAATCCACTTGGGAGCATTTTGCGGTAACTAGAGGTTGGTATAAGTGGTTCACAAATCCTAAAAAATATTTTCTGAATAGTATTTGTTTATTTTATAGCAAAACGATTAATTTATGCCTTTTGGTAATCTGGCAATGTTTTTATAATGCTTTTTTTTGTGGAGAAAAGGAATAAAGATGCTGGATTGACCTTAAAACGGCTTGAGTATTAATTTTAAATAAGAAACGATGTTATACTTTGCAAGCTATACTTTGAAGCTTAAGAAATGGGTAGATTTCAGAAAGCACGCACATTGTGGTGAACCCGGACGTGATTGATAACGTAGTGAAAGATTTATCAGTCAGTAAATTATACTTTCTGTTTTCATTGCTTTCGTTTCGCCTGCGGGGCATGGCAAAGTGCGTCGGCAGCAATGGCGCGGCAAGCGGGCCAGCAAAATAAATGGTGGCAGCGTACGGGCGCGTACGCTGGCGTGTTCGCGTTGCTGTGTTACTGCTTGCTGCGCGCGAAAGCGGCCTTTACTTACTGCCAAATGCTTTTCGCAGGCGGTCATTTTTTTCGCTTTTTGCTGAGTACAAGCGGCTGCAGGTGACAGCGTATAGTTTAGCTTTTCGGCAATGCGGGCTGTAAAAATGGCGTAAGCGGTTTTGCCAGCCAGCAGCAGTTTCCTCATACTTTTACCATGCTGCCAGTATACTGTAAATTGAGAGTCGATTGGCTGGCAGATTTCATTTTAAATTTCTGGCTGTGGCTGTTTAAACATTGTGTTGGTGTACTATTTCCTTCCTGATGTGAAAGTTGTCTTAACACTGGCGTGGCTTGCACGCTTTATGAACATTTTGATACTTCTTCATAAAGGATATTTCTTTTGCTTTTGACTACAATAGTCAAAAGAGTTTCTTTGTTTTATATATATCATTAACGATTTTAATTTACACTCTTTTCGATAAACCACATTTTTACTCTAAGAAATAGATTTACTTTATCAATAATGAGTCAAAATGTCATTCCAAAGAATAGTTAAAAAAAAAAGTAGTTTTCTAATCTTATCTATCTTAATTTTTTTTAGCAGACAAGTCGAAGTGTCCTTCCTCTGTAATTCATCGTTAATTAAACAATTCAGGCTCATTACAGTTTCTAATATCGAGCTGAAAGCTTTAATCTTATCTGCTGCTGACCAGTGTTTTTTTTTTATAGGTTTTGTAACATTTTTTTATTTTTATCAGAGCCAAATTAATGTTAGTATATCTCCAGCTGTATGGGTTGACATGAGAAAAAACTATAAAGAATTTGGACAAAATCAAAGTAAATCGTTACATTATAGTTACATTCTAATGCTTCTAACCAATTAAATTCTACACAGAATGTTTGAACATGGTATCTATTTAGCGTGATTTATCTTTTTTCTTGAAGTCAGTTTGCAATCCTGAATTTTTCTCAGACATATTGAGCATTGTCGTAAGACTGACCTCTACAATCAATCGAGGAAATGTTAGTATTTCCAAAAATGGAAACACAACTTCCACAGATACTTTGTAGTTCATTAATATTTTTAATAATTTTATATTCATTAAAGACTGAGCATGGAATTTTGGTATTTAATACATTGTGATTAAACTTGTTGCTCGATATATTTATAAAATATGTCGCATTTTATATTAGATTTTTCATGTGTTGCATGTGACAATGTCATTCTTGTAAATTCTCAGAATTGGTTATTAATACCTTTTGAACTAATTGTACCAATCAAATCTAATTAGGTAATAATCAAATAACAGTATGATGATCAACTGATGATTTCACCCCAATTTTAAATAATATTTTGCCTTTGTTGCCAATGGTACATTCATCACGGAAAGTCTTTTCTAGAAAACAACTGAGTTTCTGTCATATAAATTCCCATACAATTAAAATACAATTCTTAAAAAATGTAAAAGTTGAGTTTTTATATAATTAAAGGCCAAATATTGGGTTGGAGGGAAAGTTCTGTCGTATTTTAAAGAAGATATTTGAATTCATTTATAAGAATATGTGTTTAATATTAATCAATTATATATGCTCCGTTATTTGTTACAACATGTTGCCATCTTTCAGGTAACCTGTGAATTCCTGCTTTGTAGAAGTTCTCGTCCTTGGAGTTAAAATAGTCAGCAACTGCCTTAGAAACACTTTCAAAAGACTTGAATTTTTTCCCCGTTAGATAATTATGCAGAGATCTGAACAGGTAATAATCAGATGGTGCAATGTCAGGTGAATAAGGTGGGTGACTAAGGACTTCCCATTCTAACGCATTCAGTTTTTGTTGTGTCAACATTGCAGTATGCGGTCGAGCATTATCGTGGTTGAACACTATTCCTTTTCTGGATACTAATGCTGGTCTTTTTTCTTTGATTGCTGTATTCAATTTATCCAGCTGATTGCAGTACAGATACGCGTTAATGGTTTTTCCCTGTTTCAGCAACTCTTAGTACACTGGACCTTTCCTGTCCCACCTCAAACAAAGCAGTACTTTTCGTTGACTTGATACTTGGTTTTGGAACTGTTGCTGGTGATGTTCCTGGTTTGCAGTAAGATTTTTTTCTCTTAATATTCTCGTAAAGAATCCACTTTTCATCTCCAGTAACCAGCTTGTCCAAAAACAGCTCCACATTGTGTCTAATCAGATGTGATGAACACATTCTTACACGATCAGACAAATTCCTTTCCGTTAATTCATGTGGAACCAAACACTTTGCTTTAACACAAACCCAAGAGAATTAATGTGATCTCCAACAGTTGTATGATGAATGCCAAACTCTTCTGCAATTTCTCGACTTGTTAAATGTGGATTATTTTCCAACATGGATCGCAAAACATCATTATCGATATTGGATGGTCGTCCAGATCGATCACTTTCTTGGAGTCTCAGATCCCCGGAACGAAATTTGCTAAACCATCTTTGACAAGTATGAACATTTACAATATCTTTTCCAAATACCGCACATAAATTTTTACATGCAACTGATGCATTTCTTCCTTTTTGGAATTCATACAAAATGCAGTGTTGTAAATGCACTTTATCTACTGACATGTTTTTCACTTTAAATATCACATGTAAATGATGAACAGTAAAAAAGGACTCCTTTTATATTATATAGCAGCTAAAATAACAAAAAAAAAATCCGAATGACTCACTAGCCAGATGTTTTTTTATTTACAATAAAAATCACCTGCCTATTTAAAATACGACAGAACTTTCCCTCCAACCCAATATATCGAAAAATGTCTGCAATTATCATGAGACAATCTGGAAAACATTTATGATATGTAAATTCATAGAAAATAAATTTATATTCCTTAAATGCTGTATAAATAAAATCCTTTAAAAGTAGTTCAATGCTGGATTTTTTTTTGTATATTTAATTACCAGTTCGATTGAAACAAATATACAATAGGCAATTTTGAACAACTTTAAGATATCTAATAACTCTAAATAATTTGATTAATTTTTTAGAATTTCTTTTGAGTTTTAGTATCATTGTTTGTACTCTGGATCCTGAATTTCAGTGTTGTCTATTGAATATTTTTTGATCATTGTAGTTCATTTATCTGTCAGGATGTTAAAATTGATTATTTTATTTTAATGAAACACTCATTAAAGTGGGTTACTCATGAAAAAAAATTATTATGGTTATTTTCTCGTATTTATTGGTTATAATATTCTTTAAAATTATTAACTTTTAATCAATCTTATTAAAAGTGTAAAGCATCTGAAAATTTTAAAATCATTTGTAATTATTATGTTTAAGAACTGTGAGAAATATATATCAGAAAGAGCTTGTAGAATTTATGAGACAAGGAACACGAATCTTTTGTCCTTGAACAATCGAAAAATGTATATGTTGCTAATTTCTTTTCGTGGAATAATTTCAAATTCACTTTAATGGTATCCTTTTCTTCGTATTTGCATAAAAATATTTTTAGTTAATCTTTTGTATTATTTAAAATCTTGTTCTGATATTAATTTAAATATGTAAAGATTACGCATGTATCAGGATAACTACCAGATATTATGTAAATTTTATTTTTCGAATTGTCTTCATGTGTCAGATAAGGATGTCATTAGTTCGTCATTTAATGTTTTATTGATTATAGATCTGTTACTAACTAACTGGAACAATCAAATGCATTTAGACAGAAAATCAAATTTGTTAAGTGATATGTAAGATTGTTTTGAAAAATTTGTTAAAATTGTGTTTAGTAAGAATTTTTTTGTTGTATATTCAGTGTCATTCATTTATCTATCATGCTATTTAAGAGTAATTTATAAGCTATTGAAAAGTCAATATTGAATTTTGGTTATGAGTTAACAAATTGCAGAAATCAAATATCTTTGGAACAGGATATTAAAATACTGTTATTATTTAAAATGTATTTCCCCCCTGTTTATGTTTTTTATTCTTTTTAATATTACTTTTTTGTAATCTTGTTGTTCATTAGTTTGAATCTTTATAAAAAATGTTAAAAATTTTTTTGGCAATTATATTTTTAATATTATAACTTAATGTAAATTTTTTTTATTGTTATCCATTACAAATACCTGTTAAATGTTTTTTTTTTTTTCCCTTCTTATTTTCATCTGGTAATTATACATAATTCATTCAGTTTTTTAAAAAATATATTTCAAATTTTCTCCTGTGTCAATTTAACAAAACCTGTTATTAATTAATCAATTAAAAAAATTAAGACCTGTTTTATTAAAAATGAGATTGACTTTCTAACTGACTTTTTTTGACTGGTCTTTTTTTTTTTTCAATGTGTTATAAAAGATTTTCTTTCTATATATTTATTGGATAAACCTGTTTGCATGAATTAACATTATTTCCATCTTTCTTGCAGATTCAGTGAAGTACATGGGATCGTATTTGATTAAAATGATCAAAAGAATTCAGCAAAGTATGTTTCATAAACGAATTTGTGATTTTATTTTCTTTTTTCCAACTTTTCATTCTATATGAAAAATATAAATAAGATTTTAAAATATGCTGTCCTTACTGCTTAACATATACACAAAAGTTTTTCATTAAAATTTATTTCAGATCTAATTAAAAACTAAGTCATTTTTATTAAATTAAGTATTGTCAAACCATCATTTTGTTTTTAAAGTTCTGCAGTTAAAAACTACCTTATGAATACCCATAAAAATAAGAAAATTCGTAAAATTCAGATTATTTTTCTTGTGTAAAATTTATTTGTAATATGAGTAAGTAATAATTTGTATGTTGCATGAGGACAAGCAACATTTATCTTTTGTGTGTGAGTAATATAAAAACATGTGTATAAGTAAAGTCATTTGGTAGAATGATTTTACAGTAATTTTATTGTTTTTTTTATCATGCTTGCATGTATGATTTGTTATTAATTTTGTGTCTTATTTAAAGAATTAGTCTAAATTTTTCTATTTAATTTTCAGATATGTGTAGCATTGCATGTCACATAAATTGTGTAAATTTTATTTCAGAAATTTTCATGTATCGGTTAGGCATTTGTGAATCATGTAAATTTTCATTATTGAACATTAAAACAAATAAATCAATATAGGTAGAAAATAAATACAGTTATATCTCTTCAACTTATTATTTCCACCAGTTTTATGGAGTTTTTTATAATATCAGAAACACTCACTTGTCACTGAAAGTGTATCGTAGAAGCCCCGATGAATTCGTTTCAGTTCAATTTTGAAACAATTAAATTGCATTGTTTAAAATGTTATGTAATTGATATGTTTTACAAGAAATAAATGCTGAGTTTTTAGCTTTTGAGTCTTTCAATGCAAATTTGACCAGTAAAGTCTGAGATATAGGTTGGAGTCATTCTTGAATATTTTTATAATATTTAAAATTCTTAGGCAATTCAATTGTCTTTGTAAATTATTGTAAAAATGTAATTCTTTACATGTAATTAAATGCTACTGTTTTAGTTTTTATGTAATTAAAAGCCCACTTGATGGGGAAAAAGTCTGCAATTGGTGTGACACAATCTGGAGTACTTTTATGATATCAAAATTCATAAAAAATCAAATTGTATATCTTCAAATGCTTTATTAATTCGATTTTTATATGTAGTTAAAGTGTGTATATTTTTTTTTTACTGAAATAAATATGTAGCACTCAATTTTGGAAACATTTATGATATTTGATAAATCTAATTAATGCAATAATTTTTTAGAATTGAGATTTTTTAGTTTTATTAAAGTTGTCTGTTGTCATTAAGCTGAGTTTCATTGTTGTTTGTTTTATTCTTTTATAATCAGCATCTTTCATTTGCCTATCTCGGTATTATTGTTTCTTACAATGAGAGAAATACTTATTAAAATTGTTTATGCCTGAAAAAAGTAATTTCTATTATTTTGTAGCATTTATTGACAAAAGTAATTTTTTTTTAAATTCTGAACTTCCTTCTTATTAAAACCCATAAAACATGAAAAAATTTGTAAAATCATTAAAAAATGTTATGTTTGAAAACTATCGAATATATATATGCTTGTAAATTTAGTTGGTATTATAATTTCTGAGTCATTTTAAATTATTTCCCCCCAAGTCTACAAAATTTATCATTTGTATTTATTAAAAACCTGTTCTGATATTATTTTTTAATATTTTGTAATTTACCTTGTATTTGGATATGTGACATAAATTATTTTTATTTAGTATTGGAATATTCTTTTCTTATAAAGGAAGCTGTGGGTTTGTTAAATTTTCATTATAAACTCTTTGTCTCGTAAAAACTAATTACATTAATCATATCCGTTTAGGCAGAACATCAAGTTAAATATATCTGAATACTTATTTATCCAGTTATAAATACTTGTCTTTAAGACCAATATCACATTTTTACAAGTTAAGTATTTTATGGAAAAGCCTATCATTTAGTTAATTTCTTAGATATTTAAATTACATTTCTAAACTGATGTGTATATACAAATTTATAGGAAAAAAAAATTGCTGATTTGTTAATTATCATATAATTAAATTAAATGATATTCTAATATATTAAAGATAGCAAATCAAAATAAGCTGAAAACACTCTCAAATAACTTAATGATATCAAAATTCTGAGAAAATTAAATTACATTTCTAAAATTCTATGTTAATACATTTTTTTTACTAGAAGTAAATGTCGTTTTTTTAATTATATAATTAATACCAACTGGGTTGAAACAGGCATGCAATTGGCATGTGACAATCTGGAAAACATTTATGTTATCTGAATTCATAGAAAATCAAATTAAATTTCTTTCTTTTCTGCATAAATATTTTTCTTTAAATATAGTTAAATACTTGATTTTTTTTTTTTTTTTTTTTTTGTATATTTAATCACCGAATTGATTGACACAATTTTGCAATAAACAATTTTGAAAACCTTTAAAATTTGTGATAACTCTTTTCCTCTTGTTCATAGATATGTATATATTATTTCAATGTCAACTTTTTATCAAGACTTTGTGAAACTTTTCAACTCGATTCCTCTTGTGAAAAAGTATTTTATTCATTTCCGTCAGCTGGAGAATTATATTAAGTGTTATTTGATTGCAAATACATACTCTTAAGTATATGAAAAGGTTGGATGTTTGGTATATTTGAATATGATATTTTGCATTTTATTACTTTATTTCCATTCTTTTCTTAAGGCATGGATATTTCCCACTTTAGATTTCTTCTATTATCCCATGTATGTTCAGATTATTCAAAGACTAATTGTTTCTTTTATTTATGTTTACTTTTATACATAATCCTTGGCATATATTGTAATGTAGAATTTTATAAGCTTATCATGCTTCATACATCAATGAAAAACAATTCAAGTACATTGAATATAGACGTAAAAATATTTTTGCTTTTTGTGTAGCACTTTAAAAAGTAGAGCTGGCCAATCTGCGAAAAGAACAATTTTTAACATTAAAAGAGGAAACTATGTATAGTCTTGGATTTTTTCAATGACTACAAACTAAACTATGCTTTTTTTAAGCCTAAAATATGAATATGTAAACTTTATTTACTCCAAAAACTTTTGCTAACTGGATTTGTATGTCATTTCTCACAATTTTTTTTTAAAAAAATTTAAGTTCTGAAAATTTTAAATATACAAAATGGTAATATTCACTAAACACCTCTATGAAACTTTCATTTAATATATTGTGCACTTATAGTAATCCTACTTAATAATTATATTGAATTTATATATCCTTTTATTAAAATAAGAACTTGATTATTGAACCAAAAAAAATAACCTGGTCTTTCTTTTAAAATCCTGAGACTTTTTTCTATTGAGCCAAATGTTTTGATATTTTTTCCAGCTATGGCTATTAATATGTGTAACAAAAGTTGGTATGTGTCTTTTTAATCAAAGCAATAATTAATTTTTAAAAAATATTAGAATTTATACATTTTTTAGGAATTCTTACTAAGCACTCATGAAAATTATTTTATGATTTTCTATCACATTATCCAAAAACCTATACTAACATTTATTCTACATAGTTTGATACGTATGTTAATCAAATTTCATATGTGTACGTGAATTTTTGTTGGAGTTGCATTTTAAAAATACCTTATAAATTTTAATTTTTTGTAAAATAAATTTAATTGATAGCTTTTTAGGATATTTTGAGTACATATCCTTATTTATGTATTAAATTCACTTAAGTTAAAAGCAGGAAATTCAAAAAAACTTTAAAATTAATTAAATTAAATCAAATATTTTATTTTAATTGTACTGCATTCCCTTAAAAGAGTGCATGTAAAGTTGACTTTTTGTTTTGTCACACTAAAAGAATTTCAAGTGGATTTTTTTTTTTTTTTTTTGTTCATCAAAAAAAAAAAATTTAAAAATTTTCAACGAAATTGTTTCTCTGGATATTAAAAAAAATAAAATATAAGAAGGCAGAAACATATTTGGGATTCTAAATGAATATATTTATGACATGTATGGAAGATCTGTTGGTATTGGGAACTTTCTAGTTCTTTAATCAGGGTTAATATTATTTTTGTTTATTTTAAGTGCTTGAACATTATTCGTAGGCCCTGTCTGGCTGCATTTATTTTGCGTGAGACCAGTGGTGGCTCATAGCTAATGTTAAGGGGGGTGCCACAGAAGAAAATTTTTGGTCTTTATTTTAAAATTGTGTAAAAGGAAAGAAACATGTATGAAACGAAAATTTATTCAGAAACTTGATGAAATCCTAAAAGTACAAAATCAAACATTATTTGCTTATTTTAACTAAATTGTTACAGCTCAAGTTTAATTGACTCATTTAAGAATGAAATCCATTCTTGTTTTAATTTGTTCAAAAAAAATAATAATAATTCTCTTCTTGGTCTCTGGATGCCTACTGAGGAAATTTTTCTCCATTAAAAGTACTCCAAGCGCATTTAGTCTTTCTGAATTCATAGTGCTTCTTAGAAAAGTGTTTATTCTTTTCGGTGTTAAAAATCAGCTTTCTGCTCTGATGTAGTCATGGAAAGTGTCAAAAGGACTTCTATCACTTTACTAAAATCATAACCTAGATTATCTTCCAAGATCGTCAATATCAACAGTCGGTTATTTTACAATATTCATGAATATCAGGCCTACAATATAATACTTTTAGTTCAATTTCAAACTTTTCTTTGTCAATCATAGTAATCAGTATTATCTCTTCTGTGGGATGTTCATTCTTAAAACTAGAGTAGCATTTCCTGTTGATAGCTACTACTAAATGTTTAAAAGAAGAATATTTGTCCATTATATCGACACATATACAGTCCTACACTTCCTTAGCTTCTGCTGTGAGTGTCTTTGAAAGATTATTTTTCTATTTTAAAATAGCATTTTTGAATTTTTTCTTGTTACATAATCATTAATTTCAAACACACCAATTCCTCGTGATTGCATTTAGTTGTTCATTATTTCACCAGAGGCATAATCTGATGAAAAAGCTTTAACCAAAACTTAAAATTATCATCATTCCGGTATTTTAAAATTCCTGTTGCTTCTGCAACAGTTTGATCTGTATTTGATATCAATTGAATTTCGTAAGGTAGTTTTTTAAAAATTGCAAATTTTCACAAACTGTGTATATGAACTATATATTGAAGTTCCATCTTGTAGAAGATAAACGCGGATTGTTGACTTCCATATGCTTTTTGACAATGGAAACATTTTGTG